>JAPFSE010000755.1:0-26280 GCA_030777785.1 Beauveria caledonica | reverse complement strand
AATTAGAACATAATTATATTATTAGCTATTCTTATCATTTCTATACTTTATTATAATAACTAAGCTTGCCTAGTTTAGTTCTTTAGGCCCATCTTATGGTATTGCCTAACCTGCTTTACCCCTATCACGTGGAAGAGCCTTTACGTGACTAATCCTATGATTGTAGGATTATTGTCACCAAAGGTAAAGGGTAATATAATAAAGTTCGATGTGGTCCAATCAAAAATAAGCATTGTGCTTTTATTTATTACTCCATTCGCTAGCCCAATCCGTGATACTACACAATAGCCAAGATATCAAAAATGCTACCGCAGGCTTCCCACAGCCAGAATACCGAACCGCAGAACCCCAACGCCTCTAATCACAATTCATTCAACCATCCGTTCGGTCAGCGGGGACAGAATTTCGAAAAGCACCATCCCTCATCCATTCGACCAGTTCAAACGCCAGCCGACGTTCGGTCGCTTCGTCAATGCTCGTACCGACGGCGACTCTCACCACAATGAGACCCATGCGCTTGTCAACCTCCACGGCTCCAGACTTTTCGATTTCGTCTGCTTCGCTTGGCTGTGCATACACGACTAAATCGGCACTAGGTATCCCGCGCCACATGCTCGCCATCCATTGCCAGTGTTCTTCTGACGAGTAGCGATCGGGATTGGGTGTGCTGGCGGCAAACTTGTCCGAAAGTGTCAAGCTATAGCCTTCCTTTAAAAGTGCCAACGGCACCTTCGAAAACGCTGATGCTGCCTTTTCTGTCTTGATTGGTGTTCCGAGCCGCGGATGAACACCTGCCCCCCTACTCCTAGTCTGGCGGACATCGGGCGTTGACGTTTCGCCACTCGTGCCCGTGACATGGGATATCATTTGCCTAGACTTTTCTTGCCAAGAGATCATCATACGCAAGTATGCAGAAATATCGTCCTTCGATGTCATAGTCTGGCAATTGCTTGTTTCGATCGACTCCGGGTCTGGTACCCAAGAGCAAAGTGACACTTCGTTGCAGGCAAGCAGAGCCTTCTCGACGGCATGTCCAACACTGCGAAGTATTTCAGGATTTGGTCCCTCGACGGCAATTATGGCACCTCTGGGCTCGAGTGATAATCGGTTTTGCTCCACTGATCGAATTGGAAGAGGTCTGGTGATTCTCGATAACTCGCCGAGTTTTTTCTTGAAGGGACACAGCGTTACAGCACCCTCATTACTGCTAGACCGTCTCTCTTGTGGGGCAGAATGAGAGAATACAGGTGAAGGCAGCACCGGCTGTCGCATGTCTAGACTTTGTGCACGCGCCGGCGAGGGTGATACAGCTGTTTGCAATGGCGGCAGCCTCAAAGATGGATCGTCAAAACCACTGTAACGTCGACCATTGTCCTGCTCTGGCCAAGATGCTCCTCCAGGCCGGCGCGGCGGTGGCGGCATTGGCCCGCTCGGCATTGTCCCGCTATGTGACCTCGGAATTGCGCTGAGTTCTGGGCGGGTTGTATGAGGGTATGTGCGCATTGCTTGATAGGGGCCACATTCAGGAGATGTGCGCATCGAGTCTGCAGGCACTTCACTGAATGCTCCATGCAGTCGGCCCACGGCGTGATAGTTGCCAGCTCCGTTAGCTCGACGACGCTTCGCATCAGGTGAGGTCGGGTCATCGTCATAACCTCTCACGGGGGGTAGTTGCCGAGGGTGGAGCGGGAGAGTGCTGACTGGCGACAGATCCATGCTCAATCTTCGAGATGCTGAGGTGTCCATGCTGGGCAGAGCTGGCTGGCCATGAGGGCCAATTTTGACTGACGGGGGTGTTGCGACTGGTGTTGAAGGCGTTCTCGGTGTGGCGATGGTTCGCCCGTTGCATTTTGTGCAGCGGCCGGGTTCTTCTCCAGATGCTGTATTTGACCAACTGCCTTGGACTTTGCTGCCTCTTCTGGGCTGGTATCGATAGTTTGGGTATTGATGTTGGTGTCGCTGCTTCTCTTCCTCCGCCAGCTTCTTCCATGTTTCCTTGACGTCCTCGACCTCATGTTTCCATTTCTCGCCAATGATTTTAGAAATCTCTGGGTTTGACAGCTTGGGATTGTCAGACGTTACTTGTGACTGGTGATGCTGCCGATAGAGGATAAATGCTACGTTGCGTGGTTAGTCTGAGAAGCGATGCCCCATCTGGTATCAAACGTACCGTTACGAGGGCGGGGTATCTTTGGTGTTGGCGTGCAGAGACATATAGCTTCTCTGGAAGATTCTGGCTTCATCACCGGTCCGGATGTGTTGATGCTCAATTGTGCATACAAGCCATGGGTCTGGTCCGCAGAAGTTAGGGAAGCAGCCCGTTTTCTGGTAAAGCTTGAGCTACCAGGGCTCGGTGAGCGAGCAGGTGCAAAGACACCTTGCGGCCCGCCTACCCTGACAGCCCTATCAAGATCCATGGGCAGATGTGGCGCCGTATCATGTATGGGTCCAGGTGCAAAGGACAAGACTTGGGTCATGTTTGAATGCAGCAAGAGGACGCTCAACTGATGTTCAAAGAACGGCAGGGGTCATGCGGCCCGGTACGCGAGCTATCCGAGGTGTGGATGATGCTATGTCGTGTTGAAACGCGCTCGGATTTGGCGGCTGAAGGCTATGATGTAGAACTGGGCTGCGGGGGCTGGAGGGAGGGAGTCTTGGTACGGTCGGCGATGGCTGTTGGAGATGGTCCAGTGAGACAAAGCTTGCGGGTGCACCAGGCCGATCCGTCCCAAGCTTGCCAACAAGGCACAAATAACGATGCTTGACTGAGTGCTGTTATCGAGAAGCGAATGGCTCACTTGTCCAAGCGCTCCAGACAGGCGACCTATTAGTGGGCGGTTGAGTCGACCGGGGTGAGAGAGGCTGGGCGTCGACGCGGAACCAACGTTTCTTTGTCCGGGATATGTTTGCACCACACCCCTGCGCCGGCGAGATGCGTCCAGGGTCAGGATTGGAGGGGCCAAGAGCTGGTATAAGCTCGGATCTAGGGGATGACCAATTCTCGCGTGGATGAAGTCAGGAGCACGAGGTCAACGAGTGGGCGCTTAGAAACAGAGGCAGTGCCCTTGGCCGGCGACAACGACGAGGCTGAAGGGCCAAGACCGGGGAAATGTGCCGGGAGAGAATGGACGAAAGAAAAAAAGACGGCAAAAAGTACCGACTCTGCTGCTGATCCGGCAGGCAGCGCTCACTTGAGAAGGGCAAAGTGAAGACGGAGGGGGTTATACTTGACGGGGTGAGAAAAAGGACAAAAGCATTCATGGACAAAGGTGACGAAAGAGACAAAAGGCACCACGGCATTATATCATCAAAAGAAGAATGAAGGAGGACAGGTTTAGGTTACGTCCCAGCTAAGCCTACCGGGGGCCAGCATACCCATTCTTCGCTCTACTCCGCCAAGGTGCCTTTGCCTGGCTGGGCGAGTTCTTGTTGCCAGAGAGTATGGAGAAGGCTAGACGGGATAAAATAACGGTGTCCAAGACAGCACTACTCGTTGGGCTGGCGCTCCTCCTTGTCCAGCAATTCCCTTGTCTGCCGATTGTCTACCATATATCTCCCCAGACTATCAACACAATGTGAGATTTTTCTTGTCCTCCCGTCCGACAAATCTACGCCCAAAAAGCCTTTCCAAACAGCTCGTTGGACAGTCTGACCACACAGAGGCAAGCCCCCAGCCTCGTCAAAGGACGACAATGTGGGCGGCCAGGAATGTGCTGCGTGAGACCCTCTGGAATGCGCGGCCCTGAGACAAAACGAAAAGCCTCACACCCCAAGTGCCAGGCCCACCGTCCGCGCCCCCGAGAGGGTGTGGAAGCGCCCCAATTCTTCTTTTGCTGTTTTTGTCAAGAAAAAAAAAAGGTTTCTACTCACACGTGATGAGGTCGGAAGGTTTGATGCTCTGCCGGTCTTGCTTCTTCATATCGTTTTCGAATGGTTCGGCGGCGGGTAGCTTTTGCAGTTCCGGTAAGAGAGGGGCGGGCCGGATGCGGTTACCGTTTTGCCTTATCCGGAGAGCTTGTTTCTACGAAACGCAATGGGCCAAACGTTCTTCTCCAGTTTTAAAAATAAGGGAAAAAAGCCAAAAGAACTAGTTAAACGAGGGGGTCAGCCGTACGGGAAAGAAATGGGGAACAAAAAGGCCGAAAGGGAAAGACAGTGGGTTGCAACTTGGCTAGACACCCAACAACGTCGCGTCCTGATCAGTCGAGAATAGCCTTGCTACTACGATACTACCCAATAGCCTCGACTTGTCCACAACGGAAGGTTTCTTTGACTCACCCACTAGCATGTACTTGTTGTCTTTTCCGGATCTCTCCAACCGTCCGTCCGTTGAAGAAGGTAATGGCGGCGCAGAATCCAGCGACATGGCAAAAGTAAACGGGAAATGAGTCGAATGCTGGCGTTGTCCCAGGGCCGTTGGCTATCATCCCGCGCGTAGCCGGGGAGACTCTGTAATAAACGAGTTATTTGCATTCGTGGATGTATGTGTGTTGTGACTCGATCATTTCTTTCCTCTTGCCCCCCTGCCCGTGTCTTGGACAGTTGTGGCACCATTGGAGGAAATGGGCCGTTGTTCCTCTTTCTCACTTGCATCACACGCACACGCCCATCCGTCTCCTCTCTTTCCTTCTCTCCTTCCCTCTCTCTTCTGGCCCCAAAGGTGTGTCCGGTCCTGTTTGCTGCGCCCCCCCCCCTGCCAATGTGATTGATGAGATCGGGTCCAGGCCAAGAGATTGCCGCGGTCGCCGCTGCGGCGCCCTCCCTTGTTGGGTATGGTGGGAGAGAGAGAGAGAGAGAGAGAGAAAGAGGGAGATGGGGCCGCGCCCTTCTTTGTTTCGGCCAGTTCTTTTTGCGCCCTGTGCTTTTCTGCCTCGTTCTGTCGTGCATGAGTTTATTTTTAACTCATCGACGATACGGCTCGTGATGCAGAGCACAAAGGGAAGAGCAAGGAGGGGCACGCGCGACAGACCGCTGTCCGCATATCAGCTCGATCCCTCGTCGTCATTGGGCGACGCGGTCAAGGCGAGACCTTGCAAGGTGAGGATTGATTCACCGTGTCGTTGGTATTGAGAGTGAAGAAGATTGTAACAGTCGTTTCATTCTTCATGTTGTGATTTTCTATTTCTCTTTGAATCCCGTTTCCTTACTTCCATGCCTCTCCTCTCGCAACCTTCTTTCACCTAGGCAACCACGCGGTGGCATCGCCAACGACACTGAGACCAAGGGTTTCAACTTGCCCATGCCGTCTCTGCACCTCATTATTTTAGCGTTCATGTGTTCCACATTAATTGTTGGTAATCAGAAACATAATACAAAGAGAGAATAGTAAGTAAGATGGTACAACAAGATCTCCGTCGGGCCGTGCGATTCTCTTCTTCTCGGGCGATGCCCTCTGCCCAGCTGGACATTCTTGCGTTATTCAAAGCCGCCCCTCCCCATGCGCCGCAAAGGTAAATCCATATCGTACGACTATCATTCTCTATTAATTTTCTGCTTCGTAAAATATGTTTCCACTCCTCGCTTTTTAAGTGTGCCAAGGATACCGTTTTCGACAACTTGTCTCTGAACTCTGTTCAAGCAGATCCTCACCATTGTATTAGGTGACTTCATCTTCGCTTCCTTGTTTTTCAAGAAACCAAGCAAGTTTTTCCCGTTGCCTAGTCTAAATTTCACGTTCCGCAGGGTCCAAAACTCAAGACAGGTAGCCCCGTCCTGCTTCACTACTGAGCAGCGTGGCACTGCGGCGGGCGTCCAAAAAAAGGTCCTCACATTCTGACACATCCTGGATGTCAATCTGAGTGCGACCGTTGGCTTTTGCAAGAATGCTGTAGTTGCGTACTTTGGTCAGCGACAATGTCTCGGATCCGAGGCCTAATTAGGGTTGAGGTGGAGGGGCGATGGGACACGAGTAGGGAAGAAAAGGGGGGTTCGGAAAGAGCTGACAATAGTAAGAGCAAAGTGAAGCACAAGCCAGTTGGAGGCCCGCGCGAAGGTATTCAAGAAGGGGACTTGGGGGAGTGACTTTGAATGTGCGACAGAGGAGTACAGCTCGTGTAAGGTGAGGGGGCAATTTGAACGACGAAACCGTCGAACGGGAGTCGCCTGGACCCTGACACATTGCTTGGGCTTTGGTGGGACGCCAGATGCGGGAATAGCACTCGTGCTCCCCGTTCTTCCGTTTTGAAACATGATTGGGAGTAGACCGCATTGAGCACCCGGCGGCTCACAGGTAGGTAGCGAGTAAGAAACAGAGGGAACTCACCTAGCAGGAGTCAGGAGCTGTAAGCAATATCTCAGACTGATGCGCACGCCATGCTCCGCGATCTTGTCAAGGGCTGCGTCGGTAATGGCCACAGCCTCGGTCGTCGCGCGTAGCTTAACAATGCGCTTGATCTCATCAGCCTCGTAGGGTGCAGTGGGGATAATGAGCAGGCGGGCCAGGAAATCGCTAGGAATGCCGTGGGCCGCAACAATGTCATCCGTGCCCCGGATCTTGCACATTCCGCGGTTCGAGGCCAGAACCACGATAGGCGCAATTGGTGATTCAAGCGCCCGGTTCAGATAAGTAAAGCATTCCACATCGAGCATATGCGCCTGCCGTCCCAGATATGTTAGCCACAACAATCGTGAAATGAGGTGCACCTCCAGCACTGTGTTTTGCCTCGTCTCCTTTCTCCTTCACCTTCACCTATTCTCGTCCTAGCAACAGCCGCTGATTGTTCTGCAAGTGGTCCCAATAGGAAAGTGACACAGGAATTGTGCGATTGGACCACATTGAAATCAAATATCTGCCTTGTCTTACCTCATCGATGAATAGAACTCCGGGGACGAGCTCAGCGACACCCTGGTCAATATATTTGCTGACGACCTTGTTGATCTCCATGCGTAGCTTCTCGGTAATCTCAGTCATCTTGGGCTTCATCAACTGACCCATCATGCTCATGATATCCTGTCCGCCTTGCGGTCTGGCATTGGCAACATCAAGGTCGTGCAGCGTGACATCCTGAACAATCTCCTTCTTCTTATGCACTTCACCCTTGGGGATGGGTACGTACTCCTCAGCCTCGAGGTCGAATTCGGTCGCATAAGCATCGGATCTGCCTACGCGCTTGCAGGCGCCGGTGTTGGCCTCGATGTAGATGACGTCGCCGACGGTGACGCGCTCTTTCTGGATGGCTTCGTAGATGCTGGGGTCCAAACGCAACTTTTTTTGGCCCTTTGCACTCTTGAGACCGATCAGCAACGTGCTGATTGTCTTGCCGTAGCCACCGAGCGGGTTCTCCGCCTCCTCGGGAGTGAGCTCTGTGACTTCGCCTTCGTAGACCTCCTTTGTCTCGCGGACCTTGAGACCAATGGCTCGACGGAAGTTTTCCATGAGCATCTCTGTCTTCTTCACTTCGGTCGAGTAGATTTCGCTTCCGACAATGGGGCAGAAAGGTATCTTGGTACCCAATTCTTGGCTGATGGCCAGTGCCAGTGCCGTCTTTCCGGTTCCAGGGCCACCAGCAAGAAGAACACCACGTCCTGCCATCTTATGAGCTCGAATTAGATCGACAACGACACCGCACGACTGCGAGACTTGTTAGTTGCCTGCGTCTTCGCTCCCAAAATGATTCTGTAGAGTAGCCTGTGTATACCTCGCGAGCCTGTGTTTGGCCGATGAAGCCACTGGCTTGCGACTCGGCACGTCCATCTGACTTCAGCCCAAGGCCCTTGATGTGAGTATGCGCCGCCGTGCGATTGTCGCGCTTGTTGCCCTTGACTTCACTGATTTGAACCATGTTGGCAGCGGCTTAACGAAGCCTATGTGAGTCGAAATAAACCTGAATCGGCGACTTGGGCGTAGACTCGATAGAATTCAACAATTTGCGGCAGAGACAGGCGCGATTCCGATGATGAGGTGCGTTTGCAAAGCGTCAAAGCGTTTGCGATTTGCCCTACAGTTGGCGGACGTTTGAAGCTGTCGCGACGCGGCGCAAACCTGTAGCGTCACGTGACTATATAGCTTTAACCAACCACTACCAGCTCAAGGCTTTGCTTCTATGCCTACCCGGTATCACAACGAATTTATTTCGCTTCTACTTTTCCGCGTGCATACATTAGTTCTCTCTGTTTCTCCGTTTTCTTTTCTTTGACACTAGAAGAGTTGCCTCTTTATGTGATTCTCAGCATTTCTCTGTCAAATGCAATTTATCCTACCCGCAGCACTAGGCTAAACTCGTGAAGCCTGGAGGAACATTGTGTAGAGACGACGACCACACAACACTGAGGGAGCTGGATGGGTCGGAACGAATATTGAGAAAATCGACAGTAATATGAAACCTCTATAGAATCAGACTACCGTGGCCGGTAGATATTTAGTTCCGTATTTGCACCTGCGCCGCCGCCATCCATGAGCATGGGTGCGTCCTCGGCCTCATCAAGCAGATTTGGTTGCGCCTCACAATCTTCCACCTTTGCGGCAATTTTAGGTGCCCTTTTCAACAACACTACACCAATAGCACTGCCTAAAATCAATGCGCATCCCAGGAAACTGATGAATCCCATCCTGTGGCCGAAGACCCACCAGTCAAAGCTCGCGGCAAACAACATATGAGTGTATATCATAGAGTTGGCCTTGTTCGATTTGTCCTTGCTGAGGCCTGTAGTAAGCAGAAACTGCATGACCAGGCCGAAGAGACTGATTAAAATAATAAGCAAGAATTGCTTGATAGAGTATGAGAATTTCCAGCGTAATGTAGGCTGTGAAATGTTGAGTGCTGGCGCTGCGCAAAGTATAATTGCACACATCAGAGTGCTGATGACTGCAAAGGCGTTGACGGAGACGAGAGGATTGGCCTTTTTGCCGATGGCGCGGAGACTCGTAAAAGCGCCAGCCGCCCCAAAAACACCAAGCAGCGCAACCGCGACAGCAATGAGGCGCTCGCTCGCCGTTGCCTCATGGTCCAAGCCCGGAAGAGTCCCAGCCTCGGGCGCCTCATGGCTGGAGGTTTTGCCCGAGTCCGCAAAAAAGGTGGCAGGCTGTGCAATGAGAAAGACGCCAAAGAAGGCAATCAGCGTAGCCAGTTGCTCCATTCTCGTAAATGGTTCGCGCAGCGCAAAGTAACACATTATGCCAGCCACGCCAGGAGCTAGGAAGGTGATGACTGTTGCGTCGGCTAGCGGTAGATACATCATCGAGTACCACATGCCGAATATTCCAAAGAAGCCGGAAAAGGAACGGAGGAATAGTAGTAACCGGATACCCTTATGCGGGATGGGAAAGTCGGCAAAGCCGGCCTCCCACATGTATATCGAGCAACCAAGCGCACTGAGACCTTGTCTGTAGAACAAGAGCTGTACAGGATGCATGCCGTCACCTTCCAACTCCATGAATCTGGCGCTGAGGTTCATGAGGGCGCCGAATAACTGGGCTAGCGCGACACATATAGACGGGAGATTATTTTGCCAGAATTTCCGTATAAAGGGCTGTCGCTGAGTGAAACCGGGCTGCCCGTCGCGGCCGTTGTAAATGGCGGCGTCTGACAGCGGTGACAATCGGCCGCTAAGAAGTGGGCTTGGAGTCAATGCTCGAATAGATTCTGGCACGAAGGCTTCAGACTTTGGACCAAGCGTATTTGAAGATAAGCCATTTTGCCCATGACTCCTCGGATCTGTTGTTGTGCTGTCGAGTTTCGCCTTGCCGTGGGCAGTAAGCTCTACCTCGGCGTTGGTGCCGCCCCCGTGAGACATGACGTTTGAATTTGAAGGAGGGGTTTGACAGGGTGAAATGAATGGTGCCACCAGACGTTACCGACTTATTGAGAGCAAGGCCGTTGATGAGTTCTTATCGTCACTCGCTTGGACCTTTCCAGTTGCCAACCGAGTAGCCATGTCAACAGAGTCATTCAGACAGAGAGGGAGAGGAAGAAGAGAATGAAGGTAACGCTCCGGACATCAGCGAACCGGCAGTAGACTGGGATTGGCTCGGTGGCGGGCAGCGGCCTGGCTAGGCGGCCTAGGCCGTACTGGTGGAGTCGGAGTAGGCATCTTCGAAGGCGATGTTTGGTTATGGTTGTGTGGAATGGCGGGAGAGATGAGGAGACGGTGGAACCGTTTGGCTGTAACGACAAGTGAAAATGCAACTAACTAGTCAGAGCCTAATGATGGCCGTGCTGGCTGTATTGGGCAGTTAACAGTGGTGGCCGCCCGATATCGCACTAGAAGGCGCCCATGGCGTAATATATGAAAAACGATGTTTGGCTGCCAAACTGCTCCCGAGTCGATAATCATTGCCAGGTTAATATATGACCCGGGTACGTACTGGTCGCTGGCCTTGGCTGGCTGGTTCCTTGGCAAAGAGAGAAGTCGGCCTCTTCTCCGCGCCGGGCAAATGTCCGGAGATAGCAGAGCCCGGCAATTTAGCCGCACATGACCATCGGCTTCTGAAACATGTCAGTCGAAACAACCTCAAGAAAGATGCGAGTCCATTTCATCTGGCAAAATAGATTCTGTCCACTTTTTGACCCTTTGTCTCTCGACAACGCTCCTGTAGTTGTTGCTCGCTGCTTTCACCTGAACCAAGAAGTCCACGACACAGCCAAGCCTGGAAAAGCATTGAATAGATTGCAATGACCGGTAAATATCGACGTCATGTACGGAGATGGATGAAATCTGAAACATTGAATTTATGAGAGCTATAACTGATAGCCTTGCTTCCTTAAGCCGAACCCAAAACCAAACTCAGAACGCCATGTCCATGTAATTGCATTGTAAGAAACCAAGATGTAGGAAGGGGCACACACGCGTCGACGCGTTGTGCTGCCAAAAAATCGAATCATACTCGTAGCGCCTATTTTTGCGCACTGTAGCCAGGGTATCATTTCTTCTTGCCCAAAGCGTCGGCCTCAGCATCGGCATCGTCGTCGGCCTCACCAAGCTCCTCCTCCTTGTTGGACGGCCTGCTGCCGCGGCCGGCGCTTGCCGCGGCCGCGTCATCCCCCTTTTGACGCTTCTTCTCCTCTTCTGCCGCATCCTTCATGATGTCGTCTTCGGCGTCGCGCAGAATCTCGCGCGCCTTTTTGATCTCCTTTTGCTTCTCAAACACCTCTTGCACCTTGCCGAGGAAGGCTGGGTTCTTGCGAAACGCAAACTCGAAATCCTCGTACTTGATTTTTTGACGGCCCGAGTATTGCGCCGCGCGGGCCGCCTCAAAGGCAATGGACTGCATAAAGTCTGTGAGGATCTCGTCGAGGACGCGGACGGTTTCGGGGAGCGGGTTCTTGACGTCGCCGTGCGCGTAGAGCAGCTGAGCAACTAGAAACTTGGTTAGCACAATTTTGAAGAGATAAGAGGCCGCTGTGACTGGGGCAGACAGATGCGACATACGCTCATTATGGGAAAAGTTCATCTTGCCGACATTTTTGCCGGCACGCGCTCTGGGTTCCATTTTGTAGCGATTTGGAGGCGCGGCGACAGCCACGCGCTTGCAACTAGAGTAGGACCTTTGAGACAAGAAGTTCGTGGAGTTCAATAACAAGAACAGAGTCGAGGTGATTTCTTCCGAAGACTTGCGCAGTGTTGACGAAGCGATTGCAGAGTGACCGACAAGATGGCTTGAACGATGCATGGTGGGGCTCAGCTCGCCGCTGTTGACATATGGTTGGTCGGCCGCGGCGAATCTTTGGTCCCCTGAAAGCCAGGTACCTACGTAACTACAGCAGAGGCCAGCGCATCTCGATCTTGGAGCTTCACATTGCCGCCACGACCTTGCGCAGGCCGCTGAAAAACACATCAAGCGCTGTCGCATCGAGCCAACCAATATGGTATGCTAACGTCGCGTATGTCCCGCGTTGTCCGGATCTTAACGTTATTTCGCAGTCGGCACTCTTCAACTTCCAGTCCCTCCTCCTCGTCATCCTGCTGCTCATCTGCACGAGCACCTACGTCCACCACTTTACACCAGGTATTCTCGACAGAAACAAAAACGGGTAAGAGGGGAAAGCAGCTTGCGAATGCATTACAAGCTGTTTGACTGGAAGCTAACCACATGGCCAGTATTACCGGCGTCTTTTGGAAATGTGCGAGGATAGGCGAGAGACTTAGCCCATACATAAGCATATGCTGTGTCGTCATGGCTGTAAGTTGAGCTGTGCTTTCCAGGCTGCCAGAAGACATGCTAATCTGGAATAGGTCTCCCTCTTCTTCGGTTAAGCATCACACGCGGCATTCTCTTACTTTGTTCTTGCGATTCGGGCGTTTCGAGGGGCGGATATATGATTACTTACGAAGTTTCCATACAAATAATGGCGCGATATAGTTGGTACCGAAGATTTACAGGTGGATAGGAAAAGGAAAATAAAGTCTGAACTTTGCCATGGTGCTTCTTCAGCATTACTCATTCGAATGACGTGCCAATTTCCCTAGGTTCAACGATGCCAATTCTGCATGCTGCCTCACACTAGGCGATGCAGAATCTCTTTGCCTGCTAGCCACCGCTCCAGATTCTCGGCCGTCTCTTCGTACCACCTGTTCATGAGACCTTCATCGACGTAGCCCATGTGAGGCGTCGTGAGCACCTTGGATCGTCCCGCAACACCCCACTGCTCGATGCGCCAGGGGTTTCTCTCAGGAAGAGGCTCTTGGTCAAAGACGTCCATGGCTATGCCGCGGATCATGCCTTGGTGTGCTGCATTCAGTAGCGCATCCTGATCGATTAGAGCGCTGCGTGAGGTGTTGACTAGTAACGCATTCGGCTTCATGATGGCTAGTGTGTCGGCGTTGACAAGCCCTCTCGAGCGCCCGCTCAGAACATAGTGCAGGCTGACTACATCCGCAGTCCGAAACAACTCTTCTTTGCTAACCACCTGAAAGGTCCTCTCACCGAATTCATTTTCAATTGGGAGGCCAACATCGGCTGCAGCCCGGTCTGCCTTGTCCTGGTTCAGGTTTGCGCTCCAGCAAACGACCTTCATGCCGAAAGCCAGAGCTCCAATTCTTGCCACAGCCGCACCCAGCCTTCCCAGTCCAACGACACCGAGAGTTTTACCGGGCAGACCTATCGCTAGGCTAGACTGCCAGCCTCCCGACTTGACGACGGCATCATCAAACGCCACGTTTCTGGCGAGAGCCAAAATTAGCGCCCAGGTATGCTGCGTCGTCGGGTGGCTGCCTCCATTTTTGATATCAGCGGCAATTGGATTGCCTGCAGGCTCGGGTGTGTCGGTGCGACCCTTTCCGGGGGCCGCGGCAACAGTGATACCGAGCTCTTTTGCAGCTTGAAGGTCGAACGTCTCAAACTGTGTGCCAGTGCAGAGCAGCAGCTTTAGGTTTGGCAAGCTGCGCAGCAATTGGGAAGGAAACGCCGTTCGTTCGCGCATCGCAGATATGATATTGTACGGTCGAAGTTGTTCAACCAGAGCAGTTTTCTCTTCCGTTGTGTTTTGAGGTACATGGGACTTGAAGATGTCGATATTGACGTCGGTCGGGCCGATGTGCTCGAAATGTCGTTGCGCCACAGATAGGTAGTCGTCCAAGATAACCATGGATGGTACCGCGGTGCCAGAGCTACGGCGCGTGTGCAGTCGCCGTGCATGATTCGCTGCCCGTACGACGGACTTTGGGGCCCATCTCGAGGCCATTCGAGGAGTACTGGATACAATGGATAAGTGAGCGATGGTAGACGAGACGCCGCAAGGCTTCTCTTTTAGGCAAGTGAATATAACCTTGTGATATGGATTACAGAGGAATTACAATAGCTGCTTTCTTATAGGCGAATGGCAGAGACGTGGTTGATGATTGTTGTAAGTTCGGCGCAGTCGAGAGATCCGATGGTATTTCTGCGGAGATGCGACCGAACGCGGGGAAGTGAATCCACCCCATATTTAACTCCGAGAATTAAGAACAAGCGCCCCTTGTTGTGTTGATGGTCGAGTCATTACCTCGTAATTTCATTTGCAATAAGCAAGGTCTTTGACAGCCTGGTATAGGCTATTTGCTACTCAAGCCAAGTTGTATGATATTCTTTCACCGAGGCTGGTCGTTTCGAAGTAGCTACAAATTTCGACGTAGTCAGCCTCTAGTCCTTTCAACAGGTCTATATAGAGTCTTTATTCGCTCGCGAGCACATCAGCAGTATGATTATTTAGATGCTCCAGAATTTTAAATTTTCGATAACGCTGCCTACTTCAAAGCAATGACTAACCAGTGCTTGGTGCCAAGAGATCGCCGCATTGGCCCGTCTTGGCTGACAGCCACCAACCGTTGAGCCTTGTTTTCAACTAGTTAGGGGCTGATTGAATAACATTCGGCGACAGCTACCCAATTTCGAGCTCTGTCAAGAACCCCAATTTCCGGCGTGCAGAGCTGTTCCCCGTGACTGACCAGGCATTGCGGACTCGGCCCTCACTTTAACCATATCGTTGCCTTACTTGGCCCACCAGATCATCTCCACACTGGACAAAAGTGTGCGCATCAGGCGACGCTGGAGCTTGCAGCTCTAGCAGCGCGGTTCCAATAGTGAGTAAGCCGGTAAAGATCCACGGCCCAGCCAACTAATTACTGCGAGCTTGGGAGCGCGGCAACAGCCACCCGAGGCTCCAAGGCACCGGAAATGCCCGCCTGTGAGCGGGCTGCCGGGGTGGCGCAAGCTCGGTGACACGAACCAGCAAACCATGTCGTAAGCTGCATAAGATGGAAAGACGGGAACGTGACGTAGGGACAGGGCAAGCAGGACACGATAGGACAAAACTGAACAAACTAAATTTCGACATCAGACGAGGTGAACAATCAGCAGAAAGCAGACCAAGCACGTGGGCCATCTGCCCCAGACCAAGTTCACATCCGCGCCGCCAAGTCGAGAATAGATGGCGCATTTATTCCCCCACTGCGCTGCCGCTTAGCCGGAGCAGCCCTTTGCGGTTCTCGCTAGAGACTAGAACACATGGTAGTGACACTTATTTAACGTTGGCCGGCTAGTTTTTTTCTTCCCGTGAAGCCCAGGTTCGTCTCGTAAGAGGATCCGTGAAGCCCTTTGACAAGTCCTGAAAGACACGCGAGGATCCTCTGTGCCTCTCTCTTGCGTCTCAACTGTGTCGCGTGGCAAAATATATAATCCTACGTTGGCGTACATTTGACACACACACACACACACACACAAGATGACGGACGCCCAAATCTCGGACAAGGTCGCTGCCGCGCCAGCGTCCCAAAAAGACAGCGGCAAGGAGCCCGAGTCCAGCCAGCAAGAGGTCTTTGCTCCTATTTCCAGCAGCAAGCAGTCGCTCTCTGACATTTTCACCATTGTAAGCTCTCGTGTGCTGCTAGCTGTTGCCACCGGAAAAGAAGACGCCTCGCTAATTCCACTGACACAGTTTTGCTCTGGTTTTGCCCTGATTTCGGATGGCTACCAGAACAATCTCATGACCATGACCAATGTCTTGTTCAAGAAGGAATACCCCCACGAGTACACTTCCTCGGTCAGCACCCGCGTCTCCAACGCGCTCCTCGTGGGTGAGATTCTCGGCCAGGTCGTCATCGGTCTGACCTGCGATTATCTCGGACGCAAAACTGCCATTATTGCGACTACTCTGATGATTGTTGTTGGCGGTATTCTGGCGACGGCCTCTCATGGCATCACCATCGATGGGATGTTTTGGATGCTGACCATTTCTCGTGGTATTGTTGGCTTTGGCGCTGGTAAGCCGCCCTTGAGCTGAACCCATGGCGTGGTATCGAGACGCTGATATTGATTAGGTGGCGAATATCCCGCTGCGAGTGCTTCGGCTTCAGAAGCTGCCAACGAGCACACCCTGGGTCACCGCGGTCCCGTCTTCATTCTCGTCACCAACCTGCCGCTTTCTTTTGGTGGTCCACTAGCCGTCTGCGTCTTTCTGATAGTTCTTTCTGCTGCTGGAGAAAATCACTTGTCTACCGTTTGGCGTGTCTGTTTCGGAATCGGTGTTCTCCTGCCATTGACGGTCTTCTACTTTCGTCTCAAGATGCTCAACTCGAAGCTGTACCGTCGCGGTGCTATCAAGAAGAGAGTTCCGTACCTTCTTGTTATCCGCTACTACTGGAAGACTTTGATTGGAACTTGCGGAGCCTGGTTCCTCTACGACTTCATTACATTCCCCAATGGTGTCTTTTCCGGCACCATTATTTCCAGTGTCGTCTCCAAGACTGGCAGTCTGCGCAGCACTGCCGAATGGCAGCTGCTTCTTGGATCTATTGCTCTTCCTGGCGTCTTTCTCGGTGCTTTCTTCTGCGATCGCCTTGGTCGCAAGAATGTCATGATGATTGGCTTCTCTGGCTATCTAATCTTTGGTCTCATCATTGGTCTCGCCTACGACAAGATTGTCAACATCATCCCACTCTTCGTCATCTTTTACGGCCTCATGCTCAGCTTCGGCAACTTTGGTCCCGGTGATATGCTCGGTCTCATCTCCTCGGAAAGCTACGCTACCAGTGTTAGAGGTACATGTTATGGCCTTAGTGCTGCAGTTGGAAAGGCGGGTGCTGCCATCGGTACCGAAGCTTTCAAGCCTATCCAAGAGAACCTCGGCAAGAAGTGGACTTTTATCATTGCTGCTATTTGCGGTGTCGCTGGCATCCTCGTCACCTTCTTCTTTGTCCCCAAGCTTACCGGTGAAGACCTGTCCAAGGAAGATGAAAAGTTCAGAGCTTACCTACTGGACAATGGATGGAATGGTGAGATGGGCGAGCAAGACTTGGCTGCGCTTGCTGAAGATATTCATGACGTTGAGACCCCGTCCAAGGAGGGAGAGCATGATGGAAAGATTGCGCTGTAACTATACTTTTTGATGCCGCCGCGTTTTCAATACACGACATGATACCCGCCACAACTGGCAGCAAGCAAAGTTGAGATTGTTTCAATATTCGCACGTTATATGTGCCGATGTACATGCCTCCTTTAACTATTCAATTTCCAGAATACAGTAATGTATCATGTGGAGTGCTTTTTTGTTTCGTTTTTTGCCCTGGGATATTGTCAGACCCCCAATCTACGCGGCATTTGGCCTCAGTCCCTTGAAACTTTTTGTGATATTTGTAATAGCCTCTTCGACTGGCAGTCGCTCCATAGAGCTCGCACCATAGAAGCCATGCACACCCCTGGTTCTGGCAAGCACATATGCAGCATCGTCCGGAGCCGCGATCGGTCCTCCGTGGCAGATGACGAGAATATCCGGGTTGATAACGATGGCCGCATCTCGGATCTGCTGGATGAGCCTGATGCTCTCGTCAAGCGTCTTGCCGGAAGCGGCGCCGATAGACCCGCTGGTCGTGAGGCCCATGTGGGCGACGAGAATGTCAGCGCCGGCTGTCGCCATTTTCTGTGCCTCTTCGACATTGAAGACGTATGGCGTCGTGAGAAGGTCCATTTCATGAGCCGCGCGAATCATGGCCACCTCGAGGTCATACGACATGCCTGTTTCCTCTAGGTTGGCGCGGAACTGGCCGTCAATGAGGCCAACGGTGGGAAAATTTTGCACGCCTGCGAAGCCGAGGTCTCGCAGCTGGTTGAGAAAGTGGTTGGTGTTGAGGAAGGGATCCGTGCCACAAACTCCGGCAATGACGGGTGTGTGGTTGACAACTGGAAGAACTTCCTTGGCCTGGGGAAACTGTTAGTAGATGTCGTAGAAGCTGGCGTGAGATACTGTCGCTGGGCGATGGGTGTTACTCACCATTTCAAGGACAACATCGTTTGCATTGCCATATGGCATCAATCCCGAAAGTGAGCCGCGACCAGCCATGCGGAAGCGGCCGCTGTTGTAGATAATGACCAAATCGCCGCCGCCAGCCTCGATGAACTTGGCAGAGAGACCAATACCAGCGCCAGCGCCGATAATGGGCTTGCCATCGGCGATTTGCGCTCGGAGGTTGGCTAGAATTGTTCGTCGGTCCGTCGGAGGCGCCATGATTATGTCGTCTCAGCGTGGAAGAAAGGCTCAAGTTTGAAAATGTTGTTTGAAAAAGTGCAAATGACTAGGTAGAAATGCCTCGTATGAGTGATCAACGTGAAGATCACTGATTGAGTCACTGACAACGACTTGTTCAAACAGGAGAGCATAACTCCACCTGCCGCCGTCAGAGTGGAGTTGAGCCTCCGTATTGCGACTAGCGAATGATCTGGAGTTTTGGGTCATGATCAGTTGACAACTACTTCGTATCAAGGTTCCTTCTAGAGTCGGCTAACCAATTGCAGGCGACGCTGTAACCCGCCGTTGGCAGTGCAGTGTGCAGCTTGCTTTCGCTGCTTCCATCAACATCATTGCATCGGCAACCGCGGCAGTAATATTCCGCTCGGTAAACTATCAACTCCGTTCGACCCGACCGATAGCGTAGCTTTTTCTGTGTTTGATTTGCATTGACATTTACGCCCCCCAATATCACGAGGCTCAACGTCGCCCAGTCTGCAATATGCCGACTGTAGCAGTAATCGGAACTTGTGACACCAAATTCGACGAACTGCGGTTTCTGCGCGATCGAGCACAGGAGAATGGGACCGTCAAGGCCATCCTGATTGACGTTGGCCGGCGAGCAACGGAAAATAATGACATCACGATATCGCAGCCGATACTCATCTCTGAATACGGCGATGGGAGAGATTTGTCGTCGCTCTCTCGAGGTCAATTTATCGAATACATCTCCACCTGCGCAGCCCAAGCTGTCAGGAATCTCTATGAAAGTCATTCAATTGATGGAATCGTTTCTGCCGGTGGTTCTGGAGGTACCTCGCTCGTCTCGTCTATCATGAAGGACGTGCTGCCCATTGGCTTTCCAAAGTTGATTGTCTCAACCATCGCGAGCGGCGATACGGGACCAATCGTTGGCGAGACAGACATTGCACTCATGTACTCGGTTGTCGATGTGGCAGGCTTGAACCACGTTTTGAAAGTAATTTTAAGCAATGCCGGCGCATTCATCAGCGCAGGAGCTGTATCGTGGTCCCAAAGAAGACTTGCAGCGCCGAAGGAAGACTCGGAATCGTCCGGCAAAAAGCGTGTCGGCATAACCATGTTTGGCGTTACAACTCCCGGTGTAGATGCTATCCGCTCACATCTCGAAAGCAATTACCCGATTGAGACTTACATCTTTCATGCCACTGGTCGTGGAGGCAAAGCCATGGAACGATTGTGCCGAGAAGGAATGCTGGATGCTGTGATTGACCTCACGACAACTGAGATTGCTGACTACATTGCCGGTGGTGTGATGCCGGCTGACGAGGACCGCCTCAACGCTGCCGTTGAAACAGGCGTCCCGAATATCGTTTCTCTTGGTGCGACGGACATGATCAATTTTGGGGCCCGAGACACTGTTCCGGACTCATTGAAAGAGCGCACCATTGTCGAGCACAACTCGCTCGTAACGCTTGTGCGTACATCGCCGAAGGAGTGTGCGGAGATTGGGAAATTCATTGCCGACAAACTGCAAAGAACCAAAGTCCCAGAAAAAACGCAAGTCTGGATTCCCAAAGGCGGCGTGAGCATGCTGGCCGTCCAAGGGCAGCCCTTTGCCGATACAGAAGCGGATGCTGCGCTGTTCAACGCGGTCCGGGAAGGACTAAAGGACACAGGCATAGAGATTATGGAAGATGAGAGGGACATTAATGATGCAGACATGGCCAAGGAAATCGCTGTTTCCCTGGCGAGAAAGCTGGGTCTTGAGTAGAACAAGGTAGCTCGTATGAATCACAGCTCCGTCTCCTATCATTGCGCTGGGCCGTTGGTAAGATTATATGCACACGTAGATCAATGAATGTGCTTCCGAATTCAACAGATTGAAGACAAAATTATCGAGTTAATCATCCGGCTGATCATGTGAGAATGTGTCTAGGAACGGACGGTAGTGCAGTACTCACAGCAAGTGGAGCAACCATAGTAACATAGTAGCTGATAAGGCACCGCTTATCAACAATTACAAGACAAGCGTCGTTGGTCTAGGGGTTAGGATTCAACTCTTCCAAAGTTGAGGCACGGATTCGAGTTCCGTACGACGCACATTCTGAATTTCTTTTTTTGCCTTGACCAGCCAGCTCACTCTTTGCAGCCGCGCGCAGAGTGACGCTTTTTTGTTTTCCCTAGCCTGACTAGTTTTATGTTTTATTTCATCTCTCATTTTCCCACGGCGCTCTTGCCTGGATGCGGCCAGAGTCATGGAGCCAATAGCTAATAAAAAACCTTGACTATTTCGTACGCTTGGAGCTTTCTCGCGAGTAATTTGACCATGGTGGGCTGCTAGAAACTCACCTGAACGCCACACCGAGGAGGCCCTTGCCCTTCCGTCACAGAGTTGTGCATAGCCACCACAGTCCAAAGTCAAAAGGAAGAACAGAAGGGGGTTCCGTAATAAGGGGCGGGAGAGACTCACCGGAGCCCAAAGCAAGTTTGTTCCCTTTTTTTGGTGGCATTGCCGAAAAAAGAATGATGGCGCATTTGTGCAGCGTCCAAACACCACCCAAGTATCCGTAAAAGCCGACGTGTGATCAGTAGTTATTGCGTCTGCATCGGCTGTGGGTGTGCAGCGTCAAAGTTTTGGAGTCGGCCTATGACGCAATGGCTTTTTTTCCGAGAGCACACTTGGTTGCATGTCAAGAGTCCAGAAGCGGGCAGGAGAAGGGGGGTCCGCCACTTTGAGGCTATTCTGCGTGCTCTCGGTGTACGCGAGTCGCTGGACCACACAGAACCAACATGGCAACACCCAGCACGAGGGAACTGGTTGCCGGTCGGCTATAGAACTTGAAATGTCGGCGCTAGCGCATCATTCAGATCTGGGTGGAACGTTCCTATTCCTCGCTTTTAGCTGGGACTCAACAGACAGGGCCCTTTCAATAACTGAGGGCGGAAAAGACGAGTAAGTTGAAAAAGTAGGTATCTAGACAGGGCTGAATTCAACGGGTGGGTGTATCAAGCATGCACGTTGGTGTGCATTCCTCGTATATCTCGTCCGCAGACTGATACGGATACTCGATGTGAATTTTGTAAGAGGTGCCGTTTCAAGTCACAGATGCAAACAGACGGCTGAAAGTGTCGCGTGTCTCGGCAGAAGCAAAGACTCGGTCAGATATCATATCTCCGGGTTCCATCCAGTGTCCATGTGTTGTAATAATAACGGAGTGAACATGTTTTGACCTTGCCAGCTCGCTCTTGCAAAGCACAGCGCCTTGACGCTTGTCCCCTCGGCCCACCACAGCCACAATCCTGGGCGGCAGCCTTACTCCAACTGCATAAGACAAGACTTTCTACAAATATTACTCTATATCGGCCGGCACTTGCAGCTACGCAGTAATCGTGGTTCATATGCACGTCGTACCGTGCAGTATGCAACGAGAGACACGCAACTCGTCCACGCGGCTAGCCTCCTGTCTCCCCAACAATGTGGATGCGCAGGGACTCATGGATCATAATAATTGTAAATAGGGAGAGCACACCAAGGGGTCGAATTCGAGCTTCTGGAAAGATGCTGTCATGACTAGTTATGGAGCAGAATTACGCCCACAAATGGGTGCGTGGCACTGACGTGAGCTGACCCTTGGCCGGCAAAAAGAAAAAAAAAAAGTAGGGCTGTAGCTTATTATCGGAGATCTCAATCTTGACTCAGAACAAGTTCACTGCCTCAACAGTCTCTCATGATGCCGATGCGGGCATAGAAATCACCCGACTGTCTCAGCGTCCCGCGACTTACTGCCCGTCGCGTCTCAAAGAGGAAAAACAGCTTCGTGCATGGTGAAACGCGGCAAGCAGCAACGAGCGAAATATTATGGTTGTAAGCAAGGAGGCGGCAGATGCTATAACAGGCACCTTGATAATTACTCAGACGTCTCCCCAGCTCGTGGTTCGCGCTGCCACTAATAGACGCCACTTATTAGGGCCGGCGCAAGTTTATTTTCTGCAGGCAGGCCTACGACGTATCCAATATATGCATTTTATTAATTACTCGCGGGCACGGCTTGGTGGCTGTTGCTCCCTTCTTGAATCGCTTCTTTCAGAGTATGAGATTACTTGAAACGACGCGGTTGTAATCCGTACTTGAGTCGACATGATTCTACAATACGATCCTCTGAACCTCGTTTCAATGTTTTATTTCTATTCATTTATTCTTAATTTCGTCAACGCCTATGGTGAGCATCATTTCATAACTGTATTTTTTTACCATTTTATAAAAAAGGTGCCTTGATCAAGTATATTAATACCAGTGTAATACTACACAAAAAAGTGCAATTTGCTACTCGTGACCATAGCGCCCGCGCCGTGAGCACCTGGTCATGCTGCTTACTCGTACAGGCTGGGGCGTGTGTGAAGAGGACGATACTGCGTAGCCGCGATCCTCTTTTTTCCTCTTACGAATCGTTGTCATTCCCCCCTCCCAATATCATCCGTAAGCCTCTCTGCCGAATGACGCAGGTCAGGGAACAAGGCCGCCGGATGCTCCCCCTCGTGGCAGAGCCCCAACCCAACGGGTGTGTGTGTTCCTGATGACGGATGACTGATCACGCGGTGACCCTTGGCCATTATTCCCGCCGTAGGACAAGGCCGTTTGCGCTCCTTCCCGGCTTCGGGACAGGACTGCGAACAACAAACGTGCAAAATATGGCACGTTGCTTCCGGCCACCTGGTCCGTGTCGTCGAAAGGCGGCCTGTCATTTAAAACACGGGAACCCCCAGTCGCCACTAATAATATAGCGGCCCGTGGTTCTGAGTGGGAACATTCGCGTCATTAAAAAAGCCGGGCTCGTGGCACGATCCGTTCACTTGACTGCGCCTTGTCGAATTTCGCCTGGTAATTTCCAGATGAAAATTACAACGGGACATGAGCAGCTGTCAGTGGCGTTTGACTTTGCTTTGTTTCTTCCCTCTGGTCCCTGAAGATCAAAGGCGTGACAAGGTCTATTAATCTATCAACAGGTATAGCTACCAAAGTCGGAGATTCCCGCTCTAGAATCTCTTTTGCTGAAAAATCTCGCGCGACAAGTTCTAGTTGCTAGAGGTTAATGATGGAAAAGATGCCCATGTTGTGATAAGTAAATAGTGTTGGTCAAGTCATGAGTCGGCCAACGCCCTCGGGGGTGTAATGGCGGAATGGAACGTGGCATCTATTTTCTGCGTACGAATACTCGTAATTATTTGATGGAATTGATGAGGCGTGCTCGGGACCACGATGGGTGCATGATGCATCCAAGATGGAACAGTGTGTGGATCGCTCTGACTTCTGTCATTTCTCCAGTGAGTGGATAGGACACATCTTGGCTCCTTCATCTTCTGCAGGAGCATGACTCTTGAGTATGATATATCAATATTTTCTGAGATAACCATACATGAAAATAGACTGGCAACTCTGGGGCGTGGAGACTGCAGTCAATTCCATGTGCATCACACGACCATGGCGGAGCGGACCTGTCAACCGCATTGAGACATTGTGAGAGATTATCTGATATGCAACAAGAGAACTTGTACAAACTGCGAGGGCGTTTTGAGTCGCAAGCAATAGCGTGACTAGAACGGACCCAACTCGTGTTGCTGATGAGTTTCGAGTCAGCCTGAGATATATGCCTACGTACACCGCCGTCGGCAGTCGGCAGTCCTAATTAGGGAAACTTGGAAAGAATAACCGAATAGATGGTCACGCGCACCATTTTATACAGGAGCATGTCTATTGATGAAGAGCGTATTCGTAGGATGCTATGTAATAAGAATACAATATTCCTAGGGTAGTCAAAGTAATTTGGCTATTATTATGCCACCACCGTTGACTAATGAGACTAGGGGCGGGTGTCGCCATTTGACACGATGCCAAGATCATGGAGCGGTGATTCTCGGGCAGCATCTGCTGAATACGGGGCTGCCTGTGGAGGTTGTCTGGATAGCCATCTGCCATTTGTGATTTCAGGCAGTGTGGGAAAGCAATTCTAGTCGAGTTGCGGTGCTGATGAGCCGTGGCGGTAAGAGACTTGAAACCAACCACGGCAACGTTGCAGAAATACGCTGGACAACAGCTATATTCAGTCTCTTCGGTGCATACTCGGCTGCATGTCGTACCGAAAATATCAAACTGCTTCATGCGCAGTCAGATTAGATCTGGCTGGAGATGCAGTGCGGACTGGCACACGATGTTGGCGCACAAAAGAAGCTGGCTGGATCGACTGACGGATTGAGCCGAAATATTGATACAGCCGCATGATTGAGTGGGGTAATAAGTGAAAGTGCAAAGTAACCAATTGACGAGTGTTGACCAGAATTAGAGTTTGATTTGACAGGCCGCATCTCAATTTGGCTCTCAAGGGAGGAGGTGTAAGCAGGCAAAGCACGGTACCCATACTGGGCGGCAGCCGTGACAGATATCCGAGTTGAGAGGAGCAAAAGGGAAAGAATGTCATGCGATGGAGAAGACTTGAGTAATGTTGGCAATGCTGGAGGTGAGTTTGGCGGCTGGCTCGAGGTACACGACAATTGTGATTCGTGCAACCTCGTGGCACACCCAGTCTTCTTTCCAGAGGCTGGTGAAGTTAAAGTGGTACATGGCCGCTAATAAAGAAAAGAAAAAGAAAAGAAAAAAAAGGAAAAAAAGAATGAATGAAAAAAGCGCCCGTCTGCGCTGAAGCTCGACCGGGACGGCTGCGCCGAGTGATTACTGGATGCGGCCACACGCCTTGGCGGCGAGCCAATCAAACAAGGCGGGTTACCCAGTATGGTGGCCGGGGTGCTAGAGAGTCTTCTTGGCTTGAGGTGATTTGGCAAAGAAAATCCTCAAGCTGAGTGATTAATCGCAGAGGCCTGCAACTCATTATTTGAGGGGTAGACGCTGGCATTGTGGAAGCTTTACGCCTAGTCTACATACCTGGTGCTGAAGTATAGGCTGGGTGTGTGCAGTTGGTACCTGGGCCGTGAGCAGCCAAGAGATGAAAAGCATGTATAATTTCCGGCTTTGTAATTGAATAAAATTGTAAACTATGAAAATACGTTAGAGGTCAACAGAGGCTACGCATTGTTCAGAATTGGGGTCCTTTGTTCTTCCGAGGAGTGCATGGGCAACAGTGGGAATAAACCGTCATCTTTGGCCAAAAGAAGGCCCTAGCTTGCACCATTTGAAAGAGTGCGGAACAAAGGCCGCCTGTCCTTTCAAGATGAAGAGGGAAATTTCCCTGCCCGTACTCCGTACCCGGGGATCCGATGCTAATGCGGAGTCTGCTGGCGATTCGGCGAGCTACCCGTCACATCATGACAGCTTCGCCCCAGCATACACTTGTTGACTGAGCATCGTTTCGTGTAAAAGCCGGCATATCTCGGGGGACAAGCTTCTCATATTGTCACTGTACAATATGAAAAGAAGGGAGCAACGTCGTCAGTCTTGCAGTGGTTGAGCATTCATTTAGGCTTTTTTTTTAAAATAGAAGAAGCTCCGAAATGGGACATTCCATTGAAGGCGACTTTCAGCTCAACTGGACCTGACCCGGCAGGCTGGGACATGGCTACCAGCCTCTACCACTGCCTACCAGTAATAATAGATAGAGTGCGGGCGGGGAAGAGTCGAGTTTCAAGGAGGGCGTGTCTCTAGCAAGCTGAGAGATGGCTTCTTGCGACCTCGTAAACAACCCAAACATACGAATATGCAAGCCGTCGTTTGTCGTAGACTTTGACAGATTCCGGGCACACATTGCTTTGAGACGGGAGATGCGCCAGCGTGCAAAAGGAAAAAAGTCGGAGCTCTGCGATCGCACACTGGTTGCCTTGTGGCCTCTTTCTGTAGCAGGGAGCGGGGGCGAATAACAAGACGGACATTTACTCACGATGCTACAGCGGAAGAAGAGCAAGAAAGCTAGGTGGTTGCTGAAACAGCAATATGAAAACGGGTTGAGCCAAAACAAAAAAAAAAAAAAAAAAGGCACGGCGTCGGCAAGTTGGTGACATTACTCGAGTCCTTGCAGCAATGTGCAGCAGGATGAGGAAAAGGGCAGAAGAGGAAAGGAAAGGACAGGAAAGGAAAAGAAAGGAAAGGAAAAGAAAGGAAAAAGAAAAAGAAAGCCCATCATCCGCCCTGGTTCCAGAAAAAGCGGCGACAAATGGTTCATCAAGAGGCTCTTTACTCTTTTATTCAACTTGCCGCAAACCTGCACGTCTCCACTAAATAGGCAAGCCCACGTAGCATCGGCTTTGTGTGTGCAGCTTCTTCTTGGTTTGATTTTTTGACTTGTTCTTCTTCCCGGGTTCAATGTCGTGATTATGCAAGGTGGCGTTGCATTTTCCTTTTCGTATCAGTACCAGTAGTTTGGGTTGTTTGGGGGGGGGG
>JAPFSE010000754.1:0-60084 GCA_030777785.1 Beauveria caledonica | reverse complement strand
TCGCTGGCTGCTTAGGCGAGAGGAGTAAATGGAGTATTTATTCTTTATCTTTTTATAGAATTAAATATCTATCATCAAAGTCAAGGGCATTGTGCCCGGCCGAGGCAGCGCATCAATCGGGCGCCTCAGGCAGCCCGGGTCATCAAGGGTGACGGAAAGTGTTTGCGCTAGCCAGTGGCCAAACGCGCCCCATATTTATTTCTGCATTTGAAGCCACAGTCATTCGAGATAGTTTCAATCAATCAATCAATTGTTAACAATCAAAGGAATTAGCCGGCAAGAGGCTAATTGGAAGCTCGCATATTCCCTGTGATCCACCAGATTTAGTTCGCCAAATTTTCATGCCCCAATTGACGCCTCGATCCGTGATGCCGCCGTAAAAATAAAAAAAAAGGAAGATACGCCAAATAGTTATGCCCCAATTAACGCCTCGAGCCGTGATGCCGCCGTAAAAACAAACCAACCCATCTACGAGCACTGCGGAAGCGACGCACCCAAGGTCCAAATTCACCCTAAGTCTTAGTAGCACCATCCGGAATGTGACTGGCAATGCCAGCCATGATGGTACGCTCTGGGTGAGGCATCATTGCCATAAAAACGAATCAGCCAACCCATCTACGAGCACTGCGGAAGAGACGCATCCAAGGTCCAAATTCGCCCCAAGTCTCAGTAGCACCATCCGGAATGTAACTGGCAATGCCAGCCATGATGGTACGCTCTGGGTGTGGCATCATTGCCACAAAACGTCCGTCCTTGCTTTGCACACCGGCGATGCCGTCAGGGCTTCCGTTGGGGTTGTAGGGATACTTCTCTGTGACATTGAGACGGTTGTCCACGTAGCGCATTGGAATCATACCGGATTCAGAGAGGTGCTGGTAAGAGTTTGGCGAGCTGAGCAGGGCACGACCTTCACCGTGTGCCACGGCAACAGGCAGAGAGGAGCCGTTCATGCCGTGGAAGAAAACGGAGGGTTTGAACTCGTCTACTTCGACACGAACCATGCTGACACGGCCCTCAAATTGCTGAGAAGCATTGTCAACAAAGTTGGGCCAGTGCTCCGTGCCAGGGATGAGAGACTTGAGACGGGTGAGCATCTGGCAGCCGTTACAGATACCAAGTGCAAAGGTATCGGGGCGCTTGAAAAAGTTGACAAACTCGCCGCACGCAGTCTTGTTCATCAAGATGGACTGAGCCCATCCGTTACCGGCACCGAGGACATCACCGTACGAGAAACCTCCCGGACAAGCAAGACCAACAAAGTCGGCGAGTGTGCGCCCGCCGAGAACATCAGTCATGTGAATATCAACAGCCTCGAAACCAGCGGCGCGGAATGAGTAGGCCAACTCAGCGTAGCCATTGACGCCTTGTTCACGGAGAATAGCAACACGCGGAGGCTTGGTGAACATTCTAGTGATGGATTTGGCGAGAGGCATGATGTTCTCGGACGGGGCAAAGCTGAGCTTGTAAGAAATGCCAGGGTCCTCATTATCAGCGATGAGAGAGAACTCGGAATCAGCCCCAGAGGCAGTATCGCGCAGCCGCTGCATGGCATACGAAGTTTTGCTCCACCACTGCTGCATCTCAGCACGCTCGAGTGTGGCAAACGGAGTCGCGCCGTAGCGAATAGAAAGGGTTTGCTTGGACTTGGGCTTGACAGCGCCAAACTTGCGAATTAGCCCAGGAGGAGGACCGCAAGTCGCAAAACAACGTTTGAAGTTGGTCTCGTCAGATTTGCGAATCTGGAAGACGGCGCCAAGTTCCTCGTTGAAAAGGGCATCAATCATATCAGCCGGACTACCAGTCTTGGAGATGCCATCCATCATGATATCCACGCCGCAGCGACCAGCAAACATCATTTCGGCGACGGCAGTAACAAGACCACCATCGGATCTGTCGTGATAAGCGAGCACAACTCCACTCTTGTGAAGCTGGTCTAGAGCATCATAATAATCCGTCATCATGTCAAAATTTTTCATGTCGGGCGCTTCATTGCCCAGAGCACCAAGAGACTGGGCCAGAGCAGAGCCACCCATGGCCTTGCGGCCTTCGGCCAGATCCACGAACATGAGAAAGGTCTCACCTACATCCTCGACGCGACGAAGCTGAGGAGTCCATGTATTCTTGTAGTCCTCGACGACCGCAAAGGCCGAGATAGCGACAGAGACTGGAGCAGTCACACTCTTGGACTCCTCGCCATTTCTCCAGACAGTCTTCATAGAGGTAGAGTCCTTGCCAACAGGGATACTGACATTGAGTGCTGTGCAAATTTCCATAGCACCTTGAACAGCCTCATAGAGTGCAGCGCCCTCACCGGGATGGCTGACGGCAGCCATCCAGTTTGCGGAGAGTTTGACGCGGCGCAGGTCTCCCATGACGTCCGCAGCGCCGAGGTTCATGAGCGATTCAGCAATCGCCATACGGGCTGAGGCAGCTGGATCAATCAGAGCAATGGTAGGCTTTTCACCCATGGCCATGGCTTCACCAGTCTTTTGGTTTCCACCAATGTGGAAAGAGGTAGCGGTGACGGCAACGTTGGACACGGGGGTTTGCCAGGGTCCAACCATCTGGTCTCGGGCCGACAGGCCACCGATGGTTCTGTCGCCGATTGTAATGAGGAAAGATTTGGAGCCGACGGCGGGAAGCTTAAAGACGCACTCCACAGCCTTGGATAAGAGCTCCTGCGTAGACAGACTGGTTCCGAAAGACTTCTCCAGGCTTGTCAGAGCGCTGAACGGGGAGAGATTGGGCTTCTTGGAAGTAACTGTACGCTTCAGTTGTGGCTTAGGAGGGAAGAGGGCGTCCATGGGGAGATCAATAGGGCGAGGATATTCCTTGGACTCGCGGTCGGTAAGAACGAGGTGGCTTGCGCCGTTGGAGGTTTTGGAGACGACAGTGCCAACATCGGAGAAGCCGCATCGCTCTCTCTGGCAGATGCTGGTGAAACGATTCATTCCCTCGGCGTTGATGAGAAGAACGTAACGTTCTTGTGCTTCATTGCACCAAATCTGGAGAGGACTCATTCTGCGATCGGCACTCTCAACTTGGCGCAGTTCGAAGTTACCACCGAAGCCAGCATCTTGGACCAGTTCAGGCAGAGCATTGGACAGGCCACCAGCTCCAACATCGTGGATCATGGCAATAGGGGTTTCGTTGCCCATAGCACAGCACGTGTTGATTACCATCTGTGCACGTCGCTCCATCTCGGGGTTGCCGCGCTGGACACTGTCAAAGTCAAGGTCGGCATTGCTTTTGCCGGTAGCATTGCTCGAGGCAGCGCCACCACCAAGGCCAATGAGCATGGCAGGGCCGCCGAGGACAATGACGTGAGCGCCGTCGCGAACGAAGCGTTCCTCCTTGAGGGCGTGTTCGGGTCGAACAGTACCCAAGCCACCGGCGATCATGATGGGTTTGTGGTAACCGCGCCACTCAGACACATCCTTTGCATCTGTGGCTTCGGTGGCATCGGATGGGGTAAGTAGTGTACGGAAGACACCAGCAAGGCATGGTCGGCCAAACTCGTTGTTGAAGCGGGCGCTACCAATAGGGGCCTCGAGCATAATATCGAGACTGCTGGCGTAGTGTGCAGGTCGGCCAATGTCTTTTTCCCAAGGAGCATGGTTGCCAGGGATGAGGAGGTCAGAAACCCAGAAACCGGCAAGACCGGCTTTGGTCACGGACCCTCGGCCTACAGCACCCTCATCTCGAATTTCACCGCCGGAGCCAGTGGCAGCACCCGGGAAGGGTGAAATGGCTGTCGGGTGGTTGTGAGTCTCAACCTTGGTAAGAATATGAACAACTTCGGGGGTAAGCCTCCAAGTACCAGTAGAGTAATCGGGTGCCCAATAGTTGGCTGCCTCGCCCTGCAGCACGGCCGCATTGTCGCTGTAAGCCGAGATGGTATAATCCGGGGTCTTTTTGTGAGTCTCGCGGATCATCTGGAACAAGCTCTTGTCTTTCTCAATACCATCAATAGTCCAAGACGAGTTGAAAACTTTGTGGCGACAATGCTCCGAGTTGACCTGCGCGAACATGAAGAGTTCCACGTCGTGGGGCGAGCGACCGAGCTTCTTGAAAACGCCGACCAGGTATTCCATCTCAGATTGGTCGAGGCTGAGGCCCTTTTCCTTGTTATAGTCGGCGAGCACTGCAAAGGGCTCTTTGCCATCGGCAAAGATGTCGACAACCACCAGGGGCGAAGGCGATCCTTCAGCAAACATGGTGGCGTTGTCGGGTTGCGTGCGGTCGAAAATTTCAGTCATTCGGTCGTGGAGGGTGTCGCGGAAGGCAGCAATTTGCTGGTCGGTGACAGGCTTGTCAAATTCAACCATGACACGTTTTCCGCGTTCAATGCGGTTGACACCATCGCGCAAACCACAGACGTGGGCGATGCTGGTGGCCTTGGAGCTCCATGGCGAGATGTATCGCGGGGTAATGTACAGCGCAAGTACATTGGCATTCGTTTCGTCGAGAGGCGCCTGTCGATTGCCAAAATCCTGCAGAAGCTCATTGATTTTGCTAAAGACAGCGTCGGAGTTGTCCTTGAGATCCAGATAGTAGAACCAGTCGCCCTGGAGCTTCTTCACAGTAGCATCAGCGGCCTTGCCAATACGGGCCCGGAGCTCTTCCAGGTCAGAGGCAGTATAGCAGGAACTACCAACGAGAAACGAGCGAGGCATGATTGAGGCGGCAGGGATGCCAGGCTACAGCACAACACCTATTTCAAGGGCTGCTGTGGCAAAATAATTGCGTTTGTAGCAATTGCTAACAGGCATGTGGAAGTGAAGTGCGGGTGGAGAGAAAGAGGGGGAAATTTTTTTCGCGCTCTGAAAGCACTCTGTCCGCACAGGGTAAGTAGACTGTTTAGGTGATCCACTTTAACAGCAGGAGATGTGATGCGAGTCGTCTAAAGCTGCCCCTCCATCTCGAGGGGCATGTAGTATGAGTGCCCAACAACGGCAACTGCGATTATCGCGGGGTGGCAGAAGAATGTCTTACCCCACGACGACTGACTACAGCCGTTTATTATCTCAGGTATCCAAGATGCCGATCTAATGATAACTTTTTCTCCTCGTCACTTGGCAGCGCGTTAAAATTGTCTTGAATTCTCACCCGCAATGCGCAGCGTAGCGGAGTCGGCTCAGTACCTAGCTTCCTTTTCCTTCCGGCTCCATCTGAAGTTCCATCTGCAAAAACGTTGCCATGTCCTCGGCTATCGTGACTTGACACCTACAACCACAGTAGCGCACTATTACAAAGCATAGAAGCACGCGGCAATTTTCAATTTTGACTTACCCCGGCTCACCTATCGTCTGCCTTCTTGCCCACCTGATCGTACAGTACCTGCTACCATCCGGCTCCAGACGCCAGCATAACCAGCATGGCTTACAGCCCGATAAATATCCCCGACAACCTCTACGTCGGAGGGTGAGTCAAATCTTAGTTTACGTTCACCGTTCACCTACACCAGCTTACAGTAATTACTAGTCTATGGGCACTCCGTCGCTCCGATCAGCTGTCTGAAAAGGGCATTACTCATGTGCTGTCGCTGTATGGGTTCCCTCCAGATTCTCTCAAAAACTTCAAAGAAGAGCCATGGTCCGAATACGGAAAGCAATACCAACACCTTGTTATCGATATTGACGATGTTGAAGAGACCGACATCCTAGTCGAGTTTCCAAAAGCCGTCAAATTTATCGAGGGAGGCCTCAACAGCATCAGTCAAACAGGCAAGCCGGGTGGTGTTTTTGTCCACTGCGCTGTGGGCAAGTCTCGGTCCGTATCCTGCGTCATAGCCTTCCTGCTGTGGAAGTATCCCAACATGTTCGACCCTTCCGCCAAAGCCGGTACTCCAAAGCCTCGGAATGAGACGGCTAAGGAAGCGGTGGATGCAGCTCTCACCCTGATTCGGCAAACTCGCCCTATGGCAGAGCCCAATGACGGATTCATGGAACAACTGCGCATGTGGTGGACAATGGGATGCCCAGAAGCCGTTGAAAAACAGCCCTTGTATCAGCGCTGGGCATATCAGCGGGAAGTCAGCGAAAGCTTGGCTGTGGGACAGGCGCCCTCGCGTCTTCGTTTCGAGGATGAGCAAGTTGTCAAGCTTGACACATCTGGATCGAGCCTACGCTGCAAGAAATGCCGTCGTGTGCTTGCAACTGCCCAGTTTATTGCCAAACACGAAGCTAGCAATAGCTCTGTCAACTGCCAGCACTTCTTCATTGAGCCCTTGAGTTGGATGCGCCCTGAATTGGAACAGGGTACACTGAATGGTCGACTGACCTGCCCCAACGGCCGCTGCGGTGCTACCGTAGGCCGCTACGATTGGAAGGGGTTCAAGTGCAGTTGCGGTACCTGGCTGACACCCGCCTTCTCGCTACAACGAGCCAAAGTAGACGAGGATGTGGCATCTACATCTAGTACCGGCAGCAACCTGGGCATTCGACTTCCACCTGGTTCTGGACGAGGAAACCTCTGAGTATGCACAATGCTTCTTTGTCACCGTTGATAATCTCCTTGGAATGGTTATTCTACTTTGTGGGCGGCTGTGTAGGCACAGAGGGGAAATACCCCGGCTTTGATACCCTTTCTCTATCTCTCTTCGCCGCTTCTGCTTGTCTTTTCCTTTGTAACCGTTGCTGATAAAACGCACTGTTACTCGTACAGTCAGGCCATAATTCTTACATGTTGCATTGCAAGAAGGACTCACGTCTTTAGCTCAAACGTCCGAGGCTCTTCTTCCTTGGACGCCTCATCATCCTCTTCCTGTTTTGGTCCACGAGGTCAGTCTGCGTTGAGAAGTCGTCTACATCCCAGTAGCTGTACCTTTTTTTCTGTTTCGTCATCCTTTTTGTCCTGGTCGTCTTGCTTCTTCTTGCCGTCTTTATCTTTATCTTTGTCGTCTTTGTTCTTGTTCATTTTGTCTTTTTCCTCTCTTTCTTTCTTCTTGCGCTGCTTCTCCTCGTACTCCTTCTTCAGTTTTCCCTTTTCCGCTTCCAACTCTTGCTCTCTCTTGGCTTTGGCGGCCTCCTCATCAATCTTTGGCGTGCAAAAGTAGCGATCCTTCAAGTGCACAGCGCATACGTAAAAAAAGTCCTAGGAGAAAAATTATTATGGGTTTCTTCTACACATGCCGAGAATGCCACTTTTTTTCGTGTTGACTGACCTTTTTATCAGGCGTGATGAGTACTGACGTACTCGTCTTGTAACAGATGTCGCAGGCTTTGGCGGATGCTTCCCCCACCTTGCGGTGGTTATAAATGTTCGGAAACAGGGCTGACATGGTGGTCTTAAGAGCCGTAGTACTCCGTTTTCTTATTCATATGGCCAAGAATTTATGGAGTTCTTTTGCACTGCTGTTGCCCTGCAGATGATGATGGGAGTTGGCCCAATGCCCCGCGATTGCGCCTACAGGTCGATGACTAATCTCGCTGTGATATGACTTTGTGACGCCGCCGTTTCGAAATATGGCAAGAGTTTGCTACGTGCAAGACTGTGTCTTTATCGATGCTATATTATCAACGGCCGAACAAGATACTTCTATAGAAGTTGCCGTGAAGTGGACTTTTTTTGTGATCTTTTCTCGTCTTTGCTTCACTGTTGCAACATCGGAATGTGTATTTAGATTAATTTATCGGTTCGGGTCATTATGCCTGCCGATCTTGAGTTTGAGATGAAACGCGATCTCGACGCCAGGACTTCAAATGACATGATATTCAAAATTTCATAAAACTCCCGTATATATAACTCTATTGACTTGAGCACCTGAATCATAATTCATAATTAACAACAAGTCGACTGGCCTCTCACAAAGTGCCGCTACAGCGGGTCGCGCGACACACTAGGCTATGGCGGAGCTCACTCAGGCCATGCGATTGGCTGACAGGGCTTAGGCCAGCCGCCAGGCCCGTTCGCTGACGTCGCGTTGGCAGCGCCCAAAAAATTGTTCCTGTCGAGCAGGTGACAGCACTTTGCACATTATTCACCATCCCTTGCTTTTTTTTTCCGCTGCTGTCGCAATTGTTTGCAGCGCTGTATTTTCGGAAAAGGAAATGGCAATGGAACTGGACTGGGAGCGTCTCAACGCCATATTCAGCCCCCGTCAGGATATTCTCGATGGCGTAAAGCGATGCGCCGGTGAGTAGGCTGAACAGGCACCAATTGCGCAGATCGCCCACATCGATTTGCTAACTTTTTGACCAGAAACGCCCGGCAAGGTCGCTCTCTTCAACGAGATTGCATCGCACATTCACACTAAGCTGGCAGAAAACGAAGAGCACGTGGCAAAGAGACGAAAGGTCCAGGCAGACCCTACAACAAATGGGAGCACGAATGGCGCCTCCTCAGCTGGGAATCCGGGCGACGACCCTGTTTTGCTGCAAGTTAAGGAGATTTCCGTCGCGGTGCCGCAGAGGAAGAAATTCGAGCTATGCTTTACACCAAATTTCCTGTATGCGCGCCTGCCAGAAACAACAGTTCCTATCCAGGCCATGACTTATGCCTGGAGCGACATTGGTTGGTTCCCTCGCCATATTTGCCCCTAATTGTTCGGCCTCTAACCCGAGAAGAATTTGCCTTTTATCTTCCCGTACCCGAGAAGACCCAAGTACAACACAACTATATTCTGTTTCCCCGAGGCTCGACGACACCACCCAAGTCCGGCCCGGTGACCGTCGAACCCCTCGTCTTTACAGTTCCTGCCACGGCACCTAAGGAGGGCACGATAGGAGGTAGCGAGACCGGCTCTGCCGCCGCCGTCTCGGACACATACAAGGGCCTGTTCCACTGGGCCTTCAACAGACGCCTCCGCGCCGCCGGCAGCGACGTCCACATCGTCGCCTCGGACCCAAACAAATTTCATAGCGTGGTCCGGCAACCGCACCGGCCCAACGAAAAGGCCATGCACGTCGGCGCGTTCCGAGGCTCCAAGGACGGCTATCTATTCTTCCTGGAAACCGGCATTCTCTGGGGCTTCAAGAAGCCTCTCATCTTCATCCCGCTGAAGCGCATCGCCGCCATGAGCTACACCAACATTCTGCAAATCACCTTCAATGTCGTCATTGAAGTGTTCCCCGAGGAGGGCGACGCCAACGACGAGTACGAGTTTGGCATGGTGGACCAGCAAGACTACGGCGGCATCGACGACTACGTCAAGCGCAACGGCCTGCAGGACCGCAGCATGGCGGAGCAGCGCAAGGGCAAGTTGCAGCTGGCCGAAAACAAGGGCAAAAAGGGCGCCGACGCCGACGCGGCTAACGGTGCGGGCGACGGCATGACTGAGCTGGAGCGCGCGGCGCTGGGCGAGGACATGGACGACGACGATGAGGATGAGGAGGACTACGCACCTGAGAGCGACGATGGGAGCGGTGGATCTGGGGAGTCGAGCGATGAGGATGACGACGACGACGACGACGATAATAATGATGATGATGATGACGATGCTGGCGAGGATGAGGAAGGTGACGGCGAGGGCGATGAAGAAGAGGAAGCTGGTGAGGAAACTCCAGGACTGTCACTTAGATGAAAAAGTACGGTATACTCTTTCATTGTACGTTCAAATTAATGTGTGGTGTAATATTGTCGGCGTTGGCTTCTGATGCTGTCTGAATGGGTTTTGTCTGGGTGTACGGAAATAATATGCGGATTGCGAGGCTTGTCAGTTGGTTGTGTAGTTGCCAGGTATTCGAATGCCAAAAGCGTCTCGCGTCATGAATGCTAGCACAACTCTGTTGCTCTCAGAAAAGCACAACTACTATTTTCTCACTGTTGATGCCCAACTAAGGCCGCGTGTTTTAAATATGAAAATTTCTCGTGCAGCTTTCCGTTGTACATGAGCGACGTCACATATTGAAAGCTTTATTATTCCAACCAAGAGAATGAGGTGGGGCGCTTATCACCAGCGGGGTGGCGCAATCTTGAATTCGGCTTCCCAAAGCTCTCACTCAACCTCGGGAAGCCGCTCTCACAACTTCTCGTCACCTCTTTTCTTTGTTGTTGTTCTTCTTCTTTTTTTTCAGGCGTCATTTACATGTCCAGGTGGTTTATTCACCGCAATCTCAGCCGCATCGTCGCTCTTATTTCTTTTCTTGCCCTGTTCTTCCGCATCTCGACAACCAGCACCGCCGCGCTCTTCCTCGTGCAGCCGCGAGACAAGACGCATCCAGCACCAGCAACGACCGCTACCATGTCGTCGATCCGCCGCGCCGCGCCCATGGTGTTTACGCCGTCGGGCCGGCACACGGCGACCGTCATCTTCATCCACGGCCTGGGCGACTCGGGCCACGGCTGGGCCGACGCGGTGCAGCAATGGCAGGGCCGGAACAAGCTCAACGAGGTCAAGTTTATCCTGCCTCATGCGCCCGCGATTCCCATCACCATGGTACGTCACAACACACTCCCCTGGCCTCGGTTACTTCCCTTTGCCGTCTCAAGCTAATGCTCTCTGTACACAGAACGCAGGCTTCCCGATGCCCGGCTGGTTTGACATTGTGAGTTTCCGTGGCGTATTCCTACCAAGAGGGACATCGCAACGTCTCCCAACTCGCCCAAACTCTAACCACCCCCCGCCGCCCTTTAGAAATCCATCGACGCCCTCTCGCACGCCGCCGGCACCGCGCCCGACGAGGACGCGCAGGGCATCGAGCTGTCGCGCGCGTACATTTACTCGCTCGTGCAGGCCGAGGTCGCCGCGGGCATCTCGTCGGACCGCATCGTCCTCGGCGGCTTCTCGCAGGGCGGCGCCATGAGCATCTTTGCCGGGCTCACGGCGCCCTTGAAGCTCGGCGGCATCGTCGGCCTCTCGTCGTGGCTGCTGCTCAGCCGCACCTTCAAGGACCGCGTGCCCGCCGAAGGGCTCAACCGGGACACGCCCGTCTTCATGGGCCACGGCGACCGCGACCCGCTGGTGCTGTACCCGCTGGCGCAGGCGTCGGAGAAGAAGCTGACGGAGCTGGGCTACAAGGTGACGTTTAAGACGTATCCGTAAGTGTTTCCTTGTTCATTTTTTTCTTCTTTTGTCTAGTCTTCAAATCCCGAGTGAAGATGGTTGTGTGCAGTTTTGGCAAAGGCTAACAAGGTGGCTGCTTTGCATATGATATAGCGGCATGCAGCATTCGGCTTGCAATGAGGAGCTCAATGATGTCGAGGTTTTTTTGCAGTCTCGTCTTCCTTCCTTGAATAAGTAATGTTGTGAGTGCGGGGAGGAGTGGGCAGGTAACTCGCAGGGTTACAAACTGATGGCAACACATACGAGTTTTTTCTTCCGAGCAAATCGAAAACAGCTACCACCCCAAATCTCTGTCTGCGATAGCACGAGAATCAGCGCAAGATACGTTGGAAGAGCCTCTTCTGATCTTTACAGCGACACCAGAGCTTAAAACCACTGTATGATCTTCAGTATCATCTTTCATTGCCATGATTTACACCTTCATCTATTATTGAAAGGCCAACATGAATAAATGCACTAGACTTGAAATCATTCGGTGTCCATCATAATCCATCAGCCACATACGCATGTCTGAACCACAAGTTTGCCATGTCGCCGTGTGCTCATGGTACATGAGATGAGCAATAACAGGTGAATGGCCAGGAAAAAAGACAGACCGGACAAAATGATGTAGCGCTAGATACAGAGTCGTTATCCGAAAGCGGCCCTGTCTGTGTTGTTGGCCAACTTGGCTGTAAATGCCTTTGTGGGCTTAGCCCAAACGCCGTAAACTGCTGAATCTGGATACAGCGAGAGTTGGCTATTATTTCCCGCCATCATGGATCATTATACTAATCATACTAATCATAGAGAGTCGGCTGCGAGGAACAGCTGGGAACGAAGCGCCACAGCGCATGGGCTTCCCGTTTCTGGAACCGGTCTGTAGGACGGATAGACTCATGTCTCTGAATCGGTTGCAAGTAGAACTCCCATTCAAAAAGGCATGCGCGACCTCTGGTGATTCCATATCCCGTCGGTTTGGCTTGCGAAATCACTCTCCTTCCCACCCTGATGGTGAGTTTGGCATACTATTTGAGCTGGTGCCTGGTCAGTAACTATCCCTCCCTCCCGTTGCAGATACGGAGACGCCTCGAGGCGTGCCTCAAGCTCTCACAGCAGCCGCCACGAGGGGTGCCTCAAGCCCTCACAGCAGCCCTCACAGCAGCCGCCACAAGGAAAGTGGAGGCACGGGTTATATTCGTATTCGGGAGGAATGGCTCTTCGAGTGTACCATCGTTGGAATTAAATAGCGATAGCTTTGATCTTGCGTGTATGAAATTATGTAGGTAGGAGAGGGTAGAGGGGTGGACGCTCGTGGCCTACCGCCACCTGCGTTACTTGCATTTGTTGCTTGCACGCGAACAATCTCCCGATACGACTCGAGCCCATCATGGCCACTCGAGGGGCAATTTGTTTGCTATTGCCATGCTGGAGAAAGCTATTCGTCCCCCTTTTCTTTTTGGTTCGTAGAATTGATATAGGCGCCGCGCGTCCTCTTAGCTTTTTGGAGTCTGTGGAGTTGAGGCAGTTCCAGTCAGGGTTGTCGAGGGTGGTCCCGTGGCTTTGACCAGAGACGCATACGTAATGCGGCGGGAACTGGCGCTGGGGAAACACTTGGATAAATCCAAGAAAGAAAAAACTGGTGTTATTACTTTGTTAGCCGGCCGCCAAGATGGCTACTAGCAAAGGGCAAACGTAATAAGGTTTCCCCGGTCGAATCTTGGGTTTGCGCAAAGTCGAGATTGAAAAGAAACCCCATGCGAGTTGCCGTCTCTTCCGGACAGACAAGATTGAGAGTGTCGAGCGGCACAGAGAGGTTTGGGCCCGGTAACGGGGGAGGCGTCGTAGATGTAGTTGGGCTTGCGCGGCTCTGTGGCTTCCACCGGGTCGGGCCCTGTGCGGACCTCCATCGTCGTTTTTCCGGCGGCATTGCGTGTGAGACGCCGGCTACCAGTACAGTTGATGAGAGGACCCGGACATGACAATCCCGCGAATGCGCCGCCTGAAACATATTATATCCAGGGCTCTCGGGCTATTACCAAAAATGTGGTGTATTACCCAGTAGTAGAGCATAGGGACTGTATACCGAAGTGGGGTGTATTTTGTCAGGATATCATGAGAGAAATAGATCAGATGTTTCATGGGAGGATTCTGACGGCATGTAGGATGATGCGCAGCGGACTTGGAAGACCGAATAGTATGTTATGTGCACGTTCGTTCGCATGGCTGTCAGGCTCTGGTCAGAAGATACTCAAATCTTGCAACAGGGCAGGAAACGCACCTGTATAGTCGCATTGATCGATGGCACCTGAATCCCCAAACTTCTCCCATCCATCATCGCCAGATTGCGTCTTCACCCCTCGCCGACCCCAAGCGCTGCGAGTTCGAGCAACTTTCTGTCAGCCAGAGAGCAGTCGGCAATGGCAGTCTAAAAATAAATCAGCAAAAAGGGCTGGAATTCGTCGGGAATCGCATGCACTTTGGCTTTCGCAGCCACGCGCCGTACATTCGCTCGCTGCATGATGTAGTTATGCGCAGAGCAGCCGTGCACCAATCCCGGTAACAACAAATGAATATTAAAGAGCAGCACAAGGATGAGGTTCAAGGAATGCCATTATCCAAGACCAATCACCTCGTCCTTGCTTTTGGGCCGTTCCTGAACTGGACCAAGGCGCCATTCATGTTTCTCTCACTCCTGTCCACTGTCTCTCTCACACGCCCCCTCCCCCTCTCCCGTGCGATGTCGAGTCTTACCCAAGACTTCAAGGTGTCAGCTATCTCGAAGCTCACGCCCGCGGCCCCGCCAGAAACGGGGACGGGATTCTAGGCTGCAGCATTTTCTGCCCTCCTGTTCGTCCAGCCAAAGAGCGGAGTTTTGGAGCCGTCCTTTGTGGGAGTCGCAGTATAAATGGAGAAGGGCCGGCGCTACGCAGGCCAATGCTACTGTGAGGATAAAGCAGATTAAAGTACGGGTTAAAAAAAGAAAAGAAGAGAAGGAGGACAGCAATGGTCGAGAAACCACCCGCGCAGGGTTACAACGAAGGCGACTGCAAATCCCGTAGTGAAGCAGGCCCAATCAAGGAAATGAATGTAATGTCGTTTTTTGATGAGGAAAGACAAGATGGGGGGTTACCATAGGATGCTTCCTAATCGAGATGGCATTGCTTAATGTACTGTGTAGTCCTGGTTGCTGGTGTACTAGACATGCGCATATCTGCTCCGTGAGCGCTATTTTGCCCTCGTTTTTCAGCGTGTCGCATTTGCTCTCTCCAACCACACCAATTCAACCCCCTGCTCCGAATGAGATGATGAGGAAATAGGCGTGCCAGATGCATCGAGGATCGACTGGCAACTCTAGCGCTGTCTGTAGCCCAGCCCTGTCGGTCCATTGCGGAGGATTGTACTCGGTACGGAGTAGCGTGGCTTATATTATCAAAAAGGGCTTCTTGTAAGTTGCACCCCAAGACTTGCATGCCGTGCAGCGCAAGGCGCCGTGGTTGGGCCAGCAAAAGCAATGCCGAGTAGCAACACCATAGACGTGGTCCTTTTGTTGTCCCGTGTCTTTCAAACATCTCACCATCTGCCAAGTGCGAAGTGCGCTGCAAATCCTGTTTTGTTTTACTGCATGTCGTCCCATTGCCTTGTTGTCATATTGGCGTAACAACTTTGTTCTCGTTTAACAGCCAGGCAGCATCTGGTAGTTGACTAGTTGGTGATCGCCGAGAGCAAGGAGGGTGTGCGCAGCAGACGCTAGCTTGTTGGCGGAGGTGATATGAGGATGGGAGGGTCAAGCGGACCAGACCATTTCCAACTCTGGATCCTTTCCCACACTTCAGCTCAAGTCCGACTGACAGGGGAGCCATGATCGATGCTGCCCTCAAAGTTTCAAACCGAAAGCGTGCGGCAGCCGCAGCAAGACTTGTTGTTGTTGTTGAGACCCTGTCATATGTCGTGTCATTTTGCACAACATGTCTATAAATCGCCAACTCGAGCTTCATGTCATCCGATGCCGATGATCCATAGTTGTGTGGGAATGCCATCTTCGTCTTGTTATCAATCATTTGTTCCAGGCTAGGGCAAGAGAGCGAAATCATTTATGACAAGGCGGCAGTGCCACCCACTGTTGCATGACGCCTCACTTATTAGATATACCACCACATGTGTATGCGCGCTGTTCAGATGCATTACGGATGCATCATCATTGGCGGTCCGAGGCAGCCCATTACAAAGTAGATGCGATCCCAATGTTTCAGCCCTTTTGTATCCCTTGCCCCCTCCTCTCTCGTCTTATTTCTCGACTTGTCAAATGTTGCATCAATCACGCACTGCCGTCTACATCAAAATCAAGTCATGACCTGCAACCTGGCCTGGGTAGACCTGCAGAGCATGCCGAGGCCGCCGGGAGACGCGGCATGCTCGCGGAAGTAATGCCGCACCGGTGTGAAAACAGAGAGGCCAACGGCCTCGCGGCTCGGAATGCTGCATGCAGGTCTTGTGTGACATGCTGCCAATCAATGCCATGACTGCACAAGAGAAAAAATGACTTGATTCCTCGCAGGGCTGTGCTGCATATGCAGCGCGTCCAGCTAGGAAGGCAAGAAGGCTGAGCAGCCGTCAGGCGGTTAGCCACGGAGCTTTGATTCAGAATTCCATGTTTCGCCCCGCTTCTGGCCAAGATCTCTCTGTAACCTGGCGTCAAGCTTAACAGGCGTGACAGGCTCTTAAATCGAATCGTTTTTAGTGCCTGTCGTAAATTGAAATGACCTCTGTGCTCAGTCTATAACTTGATTGGCCCAGGCTTTCGGTGCTGGCGGAAGTGTAGGCAGCCATCAGCTGAAAAAGAAAAGATCAACTATTGTGAAATTAGAGAAAAAAATCAATAGGCGTCAATTCACACCTTGTTTTGCGCCAGCCACCGAAGGATCTGAGCCGGCCCAAGCGGCACAAAAAGGGTCACTAGTGGCAAGCCATGAGGCCAGTCAGAGCCCTGTCGGATCAAGATCACAGCGAGCAGTGGAACAAAAAGGCCAGAGAGTGTATTGCAAGGAGGACGCCGCGATGGACGGTCAAGATGTTTGCATGCCGGCTAGTGCCCAGCCGGCTGTCGTTCATCTTTCTGTCGCCTCTCCAGTCATCAGGGCCGAGCTGTAGCAACAAAATCGACCGATTATTCTCCATGTCGCCTTGTAGGGATGGCTGGGGCCACAAACAAGGAAAAATAATCGATCAAACATCTGGCGGAAGCCGGCTCGCTCGGACAACGCTGCCATTGGGGCAAGACCGGTCGTCCCATGCAAGCCAAGAAACGGAAGGCGCGCAATAAAAATCGACCCGAAGCAACTCCATTGATTGGCCGGTTGGTCTTTTGTTCGTGTTTTCTGACCTGTGTGCTCCGTAAATTATCACAGAAGCAGTTCTCGCCCCTTGCTTCTCTGTATGGACATAACTCTAATGATAATGACTGCCCCGCGCAGCTGAAGGCACCAATAAAACGGGGCGAGTGCTCTTGTCGATGCCTGCCCTGAGATTGGCAGTTAATACACGGAGTAGTAAGCGACGAATGCGAGCAGGTGGCGAAACCTGTAGTGCTCTGGATGATGTGCTATTCACACATGAATACCTATCTTTAGCAGCGAGGTCCAAATTGTGCGTGGGCACCTGTTGCATGCTCATCCCTGCTGCTCTCAACCCCCAAGCATGATGGAATGTATCTTGGCCCGTCGTAATTTGCAGATGGTGTCAAGCGTTTTGCCAAAGGAGCGCTGGCTCAGTGTCCCGCTCGTACGATTAAATACATGCACTGTCACTGTCAGCACTCATAGAGTCATAGTTGATAACCCTTGCACTGGCAGCACAAGGCTAATCTGCCAAGGCTTGGCGGCCGCTTGTGGCGGCGAGACAACACCCTCGCGGATTCGGTGAGGCTGCTGCCGCACGCGGGCAAGAAAGAAAGATCCTGGACCAGATCCAACACCCGGTGCCTGCCTTATGAGTTGAAGGCGCAATAGTTACCAGTCAGCGGAGAGCGGAACGCAGTGTGATAACGCACAAAATCCTGTGGCCATGCGGAAGCATCCTGGGAACACGAGGGCGCTGTCAATGCAAGTCCCTTATTATCCACCCCCGCTGCTTGTTTGGGGGCCAGCAGGGCCCCCCATGCGCGACAAGCCTTGAGGCATATTAACAGCCTCTGTTGATCAACAACGACATGATACCAGTAAGGAAAGTAGGCTAGGTGGGCTTGCGACGAGGGGCTTCCCGGCAGCTGGACAGCTTTCGGGCCATGGCCTGTGAAATATTCTTCGGTAAGGCTGTCGGGAGATGTATCAGCACAATAATAATCAGCCCTAGCATAGCCCAGCAAAGCGGGAAAGAAGTGACCAAAGTATAAGAACCGGGTTAATGTAGCCCGAGGGATAGCATGAGCTCAGCCTACCTTTTACGCGATTCCCCTGTCTAGTTGGCTGGTTGATCTGATCTCATCCAGCTTAATAGAAAATAGGGAACAAAGAGGGTGACGAGAGGTAGCGATCGATCGGGACACATTGCGTCGGAGTAGCTCCTTTCAACCAAGTGTCGATGCAAGAAGCACCAAGCACCCTCATAAGGAGGCCAAATCTGGAACCCGGATGATGCCGTCTCCTCCCCGGCTCACAGTGTAATAAGTAAGTCGGATGCGCGAACGTGTAGGCGGTCCAGCAGATGAAAAAGAAGACAACAGCTGTAACAGCATGCAGCCTTGAGAACCCTACTGGTACGTTTTGGTCTTATCAGGTCTCATATTCCTAGACGTGATATATTGTTAATTTGTTAGACTTTTAGTCTGTCACTCTGCGGAAGACGGGCCGGGTCTTCCTGGTACGCATACGCACAATACCCGGCAATTGCAGCTCCATCCCGCCTGTGATATCCTGCCATCGGTGGCTGCGGTTCCTCCCTCTTGATTGAAGCTGCCTTGCGAGGTCAATTGCAGTGCTTTTGTTGTCATTGGTTGTTTCGCTGCCTGCACTCCTTCTAGTTTACCATCGTCAACACGATAAAACCGTCATCGTGGCCGCTACGGCAGCGAGGCCCGCCCCTGTCGGACTTTTTTCTAGTTATTAACAAGATCGCCCCGTGCTCAGGGAAGAGAGCAGGGCTCAGAGTGGGATGTCCGCAAGCGACGGTGCTGGTGGGTACTTTGACCTTGGTGCCGAAATTAAGGTCTGTGATTTGATTAGGCGGTTGGGCTTGGGGGCTGACTGTTGCTGCAACGGCAGACTCCGTTTCCATGATCAGAAATTCACCTTGCTGCTTTCATCGTCTGCGACATATTTGTAGAAAGATGTTGAAGCCACAAGGATCATGTTTGATGCCTGGCATTTGGCCTTGCGTCCTTGACCTCTCAGCGCTGCTCAGATCTTTCATTTTGGCCCCCTCAGCTTCGAAAGATTTAGCCCTTGAGATTGCCGCATTTACTTGCAAAGTTGCTCCTATCTCACCATCTCAGCCCTCAGCTCGTGGGAATGTTTCGGGATTTTTGATCGGGCAATCGCGCCCTATACGGCAAGAATAGCATGGACTTGTGGCAGTGTCTAACAATGGCGAGTTAGTAATAAGTGCAGCCATGAAAGCTGCTCGAAAATGCTCTGGCAGCCAAGCAGCCTATCCCTCGTCCTAACCACACACCCCTCTTAACATCGCACTATCCCCTGCCAGGTAAGACATGTCCACTAGCCAGCCAGTTCAGGAATGTTTCCACGAGGCAATCTCGAACACTACCCTAACAGGCAAGCTTTCATGCGTACTGATAAAAGCCCATGGTTGCGCCTCCATTCTTACCATTCTTAGTCGTCGTGCAGTCTGCATGGAGTCAGAAGGCCTTTTGGCAGGAAAGGTGCGAGGTTCTGTTTCAAGGTAAGCACGGAGATTGATGAGGCTGTAAGCGAGGTCGTATTGTGCAAGAGTTTTACAAATACCATGGTAATAGAGTCATGTATTCCCTTGTTGCATGTGCGGTGGCTGCTGCGCATTAAGTGCTGTTGTTGTACCCCGAGCCAATGCAGCCGATTTGGCGGGGAAGATTCATGCTTTTAGGTCGCGAACCGACGCTAAAAAATCAGAAACCCGTGAGATTTGCCCTCAATGAAACGCATCAAGTTCGACTGAGCTAAGTACCTAGTATCGGGAGATACAAGCTCGAAATAGATCCTTAAGCGGCGCCGCGCTGTTATCATGGCTGTGCATATCGCAACCCGGGGCAAAATCCTTGCACTCCCAAGAGAATGAACCACAAATCGCGTCAATGCATTCTGAGAGGGGAGTTGCATCGTGTAGCACAGGATTGATAGTGATCCTAGTAGTTGCCAAGTTATCCTGGCCTTGCGGCATGCTGCCGAGAGAAGGGTTTACCGTCGGCATATGAGTGCCTCCAGTAGATTATCCTCTTCCACATTGGCCCAGGAGGGCAATTACCCCTCCTTCGGCTTGGGGTACATCAACGACACAATCTGCCGGATTAGGGACTTCCGGGGACACTGGTGACCAGGTCGTTGGTATAAGTAGGAGGGTGCATGTCTTGCAGGGCGTTACTCGTTCGCGGCGTGCTATGTGGGGGTACTATAATAACCTGGGAGACCTTTCTAGCTCTCAACAAGCTTGCTGTAAGATTATTAGCGCTCACGATATTGTTAGGTGACAAGGCCCCATTACTTGGTGAATGAATCGTGCCGATGCCGCAAACCAAATATTGCGAATCAGACTCCTCAAATTTATGCATAAGCTGCTCGGGGTCTTGAGCCTCTACGCGAGATGATGGCTACATCCGTGGGCAGCGCCGTATTGAGAAGTTGGTTTGTACAACGGATCCATGGCTCAGGACCTCTACCAGTGCATGAACCCCACGAGTGAGACACGGTGAATCGCTCCAGTCGACGTGGTTCTGCGGCGGCCTCACACACAAGCAGAAAGAAGTGCGTGGTCCTGATTATTTGCTCAAGACCAATGAGTAGGCGGATAGGGCGGATAGATTTCGGTGGCATTCTTGGCATGCTTGCCACCTTTTGCAAAAGTGTACGTACAGACGGAGATCCTACCTGGATCTCGTTCCGCGCCAGTGGTGTACAGGTTGGAAGGTGTAAGCTAACAAGTTGGTTATTAGTGGTCCGTACAGAATTCAACCTAGCATTCTTGTGCTGTGAAGTGAAGTGCCTTACTCTTCATATTTCAGAGAATACGGGAGCTTGATGAGTCCCTTCTGACTCCTGAGTCGGCCGATCAGATTGAAGCCAGAAAAAACATTTTGACGGCGAGATTATCAGCTTAGCATTATTGGTGCTCGGTTGGTAACTTGGAAGCAAGCACTTCGAATGGTGGTGGGTCAGATCCGGCTCGCGGTATTACCAGTACAAGAGGTCGTCGCTTCTCATCTCCGACGGAGTGGGACTGTGATGGCTGTAATAAACTTATTACGCAACCCCTCCACGGAGTCCGGACACTCGAAACCGTCATACTTTTACAGATGCAGTCAGCCAACACTTGGCGAGGGCGATCGCAGAGAAGCTGCTACGTACTGTTTGTTGTACACGAATCTGGCGATGTAAGCCTTTCGATGACGTGGATCCAGTACGCACTTTCGAGGACATGACCCTGCATGAGAACAACAATAACAACAACAAGCGTCCTTGGGTCTGTGGATCGTCCCGCCTTTGCGTTGGTGAGGCCATAGATTGGCATCTCTTTAGCAAGTGGCAAGTTGCCAAGTTGGTCAGATACCAAATACATGATTGAGCACGGATGGAGTCGTGGCTTGAAACGCCCCCAAATCTGCCATTCGCGTTCGAACTTATTAGCTGACGACGCAGCCTGATCAGCAAATCCTCCACCATTTTTTCCTTAACTAGTACTGAAATGACTTGGAGCCAAGTCGATAGCGGACTTGTGCAGCCCTTGACCCCGCAATATTGAGATAGGAGAAGCGCAGGAAGCAGTGAACCTTTCATAACTAGTTCATCAGCACAGGCGCTCAGTATTGGTCTCTGAAGCGATTACGCAATTGAACTGCCGGGTCGTCCGTCCACGCGCTCGACGTGAGAAGGCTTGGCGAGCTTAGCTCCGCCGTGGCGCACGACATGACGCCTGGTAGAAGTTTTTAGGTATGGTAGAAGTTCGGTAGCGTTGTGTACGCATTAGTTAGTTATTCAGCCAGCTCTAAACGCGCCATGACGACGACGACAATTCATACAGAGTAATTCGCGGTTAGCATAGTGCTACAACAAGCTCGTTCGTGGGGAAATGTGACATGCTAGAAGATTGGTCGTTTTGTTCCTGAGGCAATTCGATATTTGTAAAAGCACCCTTTTCATGAGCCCGCGGTCAAGAGCTCGAATGGCAATGACTCTGGCTGTCAAGATCCTGGTATAGGCAATTGGTCGCGATTCCGACAACGCCCAGCCATGTGAATTTCCAGAGAACTGTGGGAATTAACTCGTTGCTAACCATGTAAACCTAACGAGCGATGCAATATTAGCTTTCAGTGCGCGCGAGTCGGGAAATATAGAGCATATGCGTTGGACCTTGCTGCAAGGCATGCTTCTCAGGTGCTCCTTTGGGCGCAACAGAATAATGCCAAGAGAGACGACCCCAATTGGCAGGCTGGATATTTTAAGAGGATTGGTTCCGACCGCAAATATCTTGACCTGGAGCAGTATAATATCATGCCGTATTACTAGCCGGGCGCCACGGCGCTAGGTGGGGAAGGGACACTGAATCGCATTCAGCCCCCGGAAACCGGAAACCAATTGCCAATTTGTTGGAAGGACGCACATCGCCTGCGTGTCTCCTGGAGGACCCGGGATGTGGCGGGAAACCCCTAATTGATGGAGCGAGCCAGCTTGAAGCCAACAAGAAGGTTCATCGCCAGGCCACTGGCACTGAGTTGATGCCACATTGGTAGACAGGTGGATACGTAGGGCGAGTGAACTTCGCAAATGGGCTGCATATTTTCGGCTGGCGCTCTTCCGGTTATGTACTGCGTGGTAGGGCTGCTGAGCAAGTAGGCCCCGCAGACCAGAAATGTTGAAGTTGAAGAAACCATATTGAATCGGGGGACTGTGTGCGTGATCTCACTCTGACTGGATTGGGCCGAAACAAAAAATTGAAATAGTCTCGAATGCCGTTGCCAGCTGCCAAGCCTCTGCTTGCAAGCAGCGACTCAGTCGGGTCACCATTAGACAGCTCGGAGGCGCCATCTTGAAATTCGGTGCCAAGAATTGCGCCATCCGTGATTTGTCTGGGGAGCAAGTTCACAAACTTCGAGCGATTCCAGACCGAGTGAACATAACTATTCCATCACTGCGCCCAAACCCTGCATCCATCATAAGCCGAGACAGTCGGAGTTGATGCCGTTAGGGCCATGGGTACCACAATATCCGCAACTTTAGCATTGGACCTTTGCGAGCATAAACCAGTGGTTGTAACATCAGATGGACAATAAAGGCGGTCAATATTTCCTCATAGAGCCGATTTCAGCAGGAAGCTCAGCCCTAACGCTGACGTGTTTGTGTTATGGGCCATGCCAACGGTTTGGCGGGGTTCGGATTTCGCAGCATCGTGTCTTGTAACGGATTTGAAAGAAGAGACTGGAAATCGTAGGACAAACCGAGACGGCGTGAGATGTAAAAGAATGGTGTGTGAGACTGTAGTCGCTGGACTGACTTGCACTGGTGATGCGGGTTAGCTCTGTTTTGCACCAGCAAACACGGCCCCAATGGAGTGTGCACTCAACGGTAAGCCGGGATCTGGAGGGGGGAGGGGCGTGTCGCATCGATCGGGTACTCGAAGAGACAAGTCAAGATTACTATAAATGGTCATGCTAATGAGATTGACTACCATAAGCGAGACAATAAGGCGGTATTTAGCGTCTACGTCGTACGGTGAGAGAAGATGATGAGGTGCGTTTGCAACAAGTCAAGCATAGAGAGCGGGTTTGGGGAGCCCCGCAGCTGGCAGTGGAATAGCCTGTAAGGGAAAGGCGGCGGAGATCCCCCAAGTAGAATTGATGGAAAGACTGAATGAAAGCACGCATTGAAGCCCTTGCACGCCGGGGTGACGGACAGTATCGAATCAGCACTTGCTACCGGTAGTTACTGGTACATACTGATATGCAACGAGAAGCGGAATCGCTCGCGTCGCGTGATCCAAGATCCGGTCTGGATGCCCCCTCTGGAGCCATGTGAAGTGGGTGGCCTCATGAAAAACAACTCTACTGAAAGTTGAGGAGTGTGTGCCGACGAGACGAATGATGATTAATAATAAGTAGCCAGGTTAAAAACACCACGGGAGCCGCGGGCCACACAGCAGCCGTGCCATGATCAGGGACTAGTAGTGGGAGACAGAGCCGCCCCTGATGACAGAGCAATGGCTAATAATATCAACAGAGCGGTTCATACTAATAAGCAAATACTCTATCTACACCATGGTCCAGCTTGCGATTACTGACTCTTGCAGGCGAACAGAGGACCGTTGCAGTCCAAGTTACAAGTGCCGGTGGTCGAGCCAGGGGGTAGCAGAGACACGGCCCAATGGTCCAATGAGGATGTCGGGAACCGCCGACGACGCCGCCGCCGTGGCTCCCCCAGCAGACAGAAACCCGAACCAGACCTCCTGGCCAGGGCTCGGTCGCAGGGCCACGCAAGCCAGCGTTCAGCCGGTGGAGGCGGCCAAGGCGAGGAGACGAACAACTTTGGTCCGGATTCCGGGCGGTGGATCTCAGCCCAGCCATCGGCGGCTTGAAACTCGCAATTTGGGATGGACCACCAACTGAATGGCAAGACTTGGCTCTGATACACAGCCCTTCCCGAGTAATTTCCCGAGCTACGATTGGTACATATGACCAGCTATTCACCGAAGGGGAGTTGCCGCGCACCATGCAGCACTTGGAGAGTCGAGTTGCGACAAAATAGCCAAGACCCCGAGCCAGACTTTGCTGTGGGCCGGGTGTTTATTTTTGTCCCAGGCGGCGAGGGCAACTACTTATGTATCTATTTAGCTGCCAGCAGGATAGCACCAGGAGACCGGTTCCAAGTAGGGATTCCAAGCTGCGCTGCCAACGCATCATCTTTCCAGCGACTACCGAATAAAATTTGTTCAGCCGACTAGGTCGGTAAGCAGCGCGCTCTGTAAGGCCAAAGTCATATACGAGGCCCTACCGAGCAGACAAAGAGGCTGCAGGCACGACGAGGCCTGACTGAAGTGTGCAGGATCGTGAGTCGCCATGGACTGGTCGCTTGTCGTCTTATTCAGACGGCATTGGAGAGAGAGTTGTGGTGTTATAGTAGCATCGTTTTTGGCCGTGACTCAAGACAGCAGGAAGGGCCATTAGGCGAACCGGCTGGAGAGGTGTCTGGCATAGTACGGCCGATTCAATTGACCGATGTAGCTGGCAGCGATTCACCGAATGCTCAATAATAATAGAAGAAAGGGTTTAGATTACGGGTCGCAACGCAAAGGCCGAGTCGGATCCAGCAATAAGTAGTCCCGATTTAAACAGTCAGGCTGCATGACACATCACACAGAAAGGCCGAACACCCTTGGTAGAGACAAGGCCGGAGCTGGCGGCGACTTTGTTTCGCAGACGCGTGTGGCCTTCCAGATCAGGCTCCCTTCAGCCTTGTGGTGTGCAGCGTCGTTGGCCAAGACGCACGCCAAGTGACGAGTGGCGGACTGAGGGACAGCCCTGGATAAACGAGGGTGCATGTCGGTAGAGGTAGTGCACTGGATTGAATGAGGGGATAGGACCTTCTGTTGGCTAGTTGGTTACTAGTGCTGGGGAGCCGGGCAGGAAATATCGTCGACGCTGATAGCAATATCCGGAGATGCCAGAGGCTAGAGAGGCCGAACCGGGCGGCCATCCCAAGACAGACACGGCAGCATGCCGGCACCGACCAGTTCGGTCAGGACTAATCACTCCATGAGCAAGACACGGCACGGGATGAAGGAGACTGTTGAGCTGGCTGTGAATAGTTGCCAGTAGCTAGTTAGCCGTTGCAGCATGCGTGCATGTGGAAAGCAATACTTTGTATCAAGCAACCGCAGCGGGTTCGGCGAAGAGTGTTGTTGCCCTCTTGCCCTCTACCCAGGTGACCCACCGCCCACTACGAACACCACGACGAACAGTAAATCCCTGCACGTCTTCATGGCTGGATGTGACAAAAATGTAGAAAATAAATGAACAAAAAAGATTGGCCTTGGCAATAGCGATTTTAGATTGTATGTACATTGCAGGTTGAGCGCTGTGCGTACCTAGGTAGTGTCACTGGTGTGGTTCTGCGGAATAAAACTAGCGCAATGGGCTGTAGCCGGGCCTCCACAGAGCCGGCCGGTGCACACCCCTCCCTTCTCTGCCCACCCCTTTGGCGGCCACTCCCCTACCTACCTACCTAGGTACTTCAACCACCATAATAATTGGCAAATACAGTGCAGCGGTGGCCCCTGTCATGCCCGCTAATAACGCAACTCCCGCTAGCACACCGTAGCACCCCTACAACCCTACTGCTACACCACCCACCAAGGGCCACAACCCACCGCGCAACCCTACGCCATGCAGCGCTAAGGACTCGCTACAGCCTACAGGGCAAGGCTTTTGATGGATTCCGTGCGGGCACTGGGCGGGCACTGGGCTGCGTAAGTGTCTCTACGTATTCTGCGCCTTGGGAAACCTTAATAATAGGTACTTGCTTTGCTGCGTGCTACCGGCGTGGCTTCAGGCGTGGCTTTAGGCTGGCTGCAGGTTGTCTAGGCGGGGGCTACAGGCCATTCGAGCAGCATGTTAGTTGGATTTATAGGCGGCCTAGAGAGTCAGGAAGGGCAGGTGGAAAGGTCCCCAGCAAAACTCGGGTAGCGCCTGCCACTTGGTATATGTACGCAAGCCGCCCACTTCCCTCAATTCTTGTCAAACGCCCTCTCCGAATCCTCCGTTTGACTCGACGCCCATTGCCACATTCTCACCATCTCGCGTCCACCGCCCGGTCAACTGCTCGCTTCTCTTGCATTTCAGCCTTCTTTCGACCCTCCTCTTCGCACTCGAATTTTTTTCCCCGACTAATACACCCTTGAAGCACCCCGATTTCGTCTTGTTGTCGCTTCTCTAGCCGGCTTTCCGTGCTGCTGCAAAAAGTCGTCGTCATCATCTCGCCGCTCCACCGCAGTTCACCCTATCCGCCTCGCCGCGACAGCTTTTGCACTGCCAACCTGCTCGCTGCTTTCAATCGACGCCTCATCACTCCCTTTGGAGCTTCTGCTATTTTTAAAAATAGACTCTTGTCGACTGGCCACTTGGATGCGCCATTCAATCGACAATTTCTACTCTATGCGACTTACACACACGTCGTAATCTAACCACTACATAACCACCGCTCGTCTTGACTATTGCCCATCCTGGCGGCACCGCAACGCAACCCTCCCTCCACATCGCAGCAACGCGACGCCGCCATGGCCTATCCTCCTTCATACCGCGAAGTTGCTCCCCCTTTACCGAGCATCAAGATCCACGCCGGCGACCGCTTCTCCTCGCACCACGACATACCTTTTGGCCGGAGCAGTGCGATGCCCATCCCCGGCATTGAGCCTCGTCAGCACGTTCCTCCGCCCCTACCTCCGCCTCCTGAGCCTTTCACCGATGCTACTCGTCGTGCTGAGGATCTCAAGAGAGAACGTCGCGGTTACGCCAGCAACTATGGCAGCATCAATTCCTCCTACGCCGACCAACGACCCAGTCTCAAGCGCCGAGACACCGGTAGCACCACTGGTGATGAAGGGTATGCCAGCTATGCATCTACAGACCGGTATGCCTTGGCGACAAAGCAACTGCTGCCTCTTGCACCTCGAATTCTCTACTGACCAGCTCTAGCTCCCGCGAGTCGTTTCCTACCGAGTTTGTCGCCCTCCAGCATAACAATTTCAGCTTCAAATCAGCCGCCGACAGCCACTGCGACAGCATGAAGGCCAAGCTCGATTGTCTGCGACCCTTGGATCGATCACCATCTGGCTCCATGCGCAGCGACTTATCTCACGGAAATTCTCGCCTGGCACCCCCCGTCAATCTGCCTGTCCAGCTTCCTATTCACAGTCGCGAGCGTGGCCTGTCAGACTCTCGTGAGTCTTCCTTCAACTATCGGCCCTACGATCGGTCACCCAAGGACGCTTCCGAGTTCGACCACTCGTCACCTCGAACACGCTCTCGCCGCAACACGGGCGATGAAACCAGCTCTGTCCATGCAAATTACGACTACCTTGCGGCCGAAGAGATGGATATGGAGGAGACTAGCTCTTTGAAGCGTCTGCACATTGACGAATCCCATTCGGCTGCTGGTATCAAGCGCAGAGCACCCAGCCCACCGGATGAGTACGCTACTCATGGCCCTCTTGGTCTGGCTGAAGCCATGCGCCGCCGCGAGGGCGCTCTTCGCCCCAACCCCACACCTCGTCTCGCAACTATTCCCCAGGGCTCTACGCCAGCGCTTATTGGCTCTCGGGCCAACTCGTACCTGTCTACACTTTCGATTCCTCCTGCCCAGAGCACTGGCAGTGCTTACAGCCACCGTTCTCCTGGCAGCATCTCTTCCAACGGGGTCTCACCCACCAGCGCCAATTCGCCCTACGTCTCGACCATGTCACTCAATGGCAGTCCGCGTGGCTCCATCTCGCGTGCTTCTCTGCATAGCAGAGGACCGTCAGGCAGCAGCCCTCGTAAGGTTGCCGAACCTACCAAGGCTGCAGTAACGAAGCTGCAGGGCTTTTTCATGTGCGAGTGCTGCCCAAAGAAGCCCAAGAAGTTTGACTCGCCCGAGGAGCTAGCGTAAGTCCAGGGTCCATGGTTAGACGGTCTGGTAATCAAGCTGACTCAATTCTCTACAGTGCCCATGAAGCTGAGAAGCTGTATGAATGCAACTATTGTGGCAACCGTTTCAAGAATAAGAATGAGGCCGAACGCCACCAAAACTCACTCCATGTTCGACGCCACAGCTGGTCTTGCTCTGCTCTGTCGGGCTATGACCGAGCTTTCCATGAGTCGACTACTTGTCCCGGAGAGGCTGACGTCTGCGGCTACTGCGGTGCCGAATTTGCTCGCACTGGTGTGACCCCTGGCACCGGTGCCCTCAGCGGCGGCGTTGTTCCCAAGCGCCCTACCGACCAAGACTGGGAGGAACGTATCCGCCACTTGCAAGAGGTGCATAAGTTTAGGGAATGCAACTCTTCCAAGAAGTTTTACCGCGCCGACCACTTCCGTCAGCACCTCAAGCACAGCCATGCCGGGACAAGTGGCAAATGGACAAACATGCTTGAGAATGCTTGTCTCATGGACGAGGACCCCGCACAACCCGGAGGCCGAAATTAAGTAGCAAATGGACTAGGGAGGTTCATCAACAATAATCACCAGGGCGAGAGCATCGTGCACATATTGCGCTCTTTTGCAACGAGTTTTACGACACATCTTTGATAAGGCAGTGTTGATCAAAGTCATTACAAGGCGTTTTTTTATTATTATATATATTAGGCAATGGGAACAGGAACTTGTACTTGTTTTGTTGGTGGGGGTATGGGGGCAAGTTGGCTTGCAAGGCCGACGAGGTAGGATACCAGGGCCACCATCTCGATGGACGCATATGGATACCCAAAGTGAATTGCTGTTTCTTCGTTTACTATTAGATGGGCAGGTGTTGATAAGATGAAAAAAGCACCAAATTCAGACAGACTATTTCATGGCAGTCTGGTTTCGCATTCATTAACCAATCTGTCGGATGTGACACTTGTCGTTTACGGGAGATGAACTATATCCAGGCTGTGAAAATAAAACATGGTCACGCCATTGCCAAGCAATAAACCTGCCAACTGCCAGGCTAAGCGACTGGCACTAACGGGCTTGGAAGTGTGGATCGACATATTTGACGGAGCTGAGAGGACGGTAATGCGACGAGATGGGCACGAAGCCAAGAAGTTGTTGGACCAAGTGTGTGAGGCCAGTGTGTGAGGCCATTGTGTGAGGCCAGTGTGTGAGGCGCAGTGCTTTGCGTATTCTTGATGCTGATCCGATCTGACAGGCAAAGGTTAATCACTGGCCATCTCGGCGCCATGACGAGACCAGGGTCAACTCCACGAGCGTCTGCGATACTAACAACAACATGCACTCATTACCTGCACGCCAAAGATCTCAAGAGCGGTAATCGGGAATGTGGAGGGCGCATCAATCCCGTGCGCAAGAGACAGTAAAGAAAGGGCTGGCAGAATGAGGCTGAGAAGATGGGAATTGCGTCAACTTGATTCGTCCATGTCCGAAAAAAAGGATCTCGGGCTTTTTCTCCGTCGGACTGTGGCACTTGTCCAAACCCATGACGATACCCTGATGCTTTTCAACAAATGAAACAAGACACCTTGTCCTAGGGCTGAGCTTATTTCTTCTTCTGGGCTGAAAGGGCGACAGCACGACGCAATTCACGCCCACTCTTCTCCCTATGAATAACAAAACGTTTGTCTGGTTACTTTGATGCCATGGAGAGCCAAGACGTTTTCCAAGCCCAGAACTGTCTTGGCCCCTCCTCCTCGACCTCGTCTTAACGCCGATGTGCGGCGGAACAAGGGACTTTTTTTCCCATGCTTTTTCCGGATTTACGCGTATCTTATTAGTCCAGCCATCCCACTTTAGCCCCCCTTGTTATATGAACTCTTTTCCATCTTCGGAGTTGTCGTCTTGTCCGGTAGCTATTCCCTCGTGCCACCCCCCTCCCTTCCCCTTCTAGCTACTGGTTCGGCAATTGGCCTTAATCCAAGAGAGGACATGCAGGCCGCCGTCGTCTGAGCCCCAGGCCCCCCCTTCGCTTACAGAATCAGCGGGCCGGAATATGCCGTCATATATTCGCGACTCGATTAAAATGCCCAGCAATGCGGTTCAACCTTGTCCACGGAAGAAGAGGTGGGCAGCTACCTAAACGAGCATCTACAACATCACTTTTCTAGCCATTTTGTTGTTTCAGTCCCTTCTCCCTCTCTGACACGCAGATCTCTTGACTGCCGTCGGACCTAGACAGACCCAGAAACGAGCTGGAGACTGGGCTTCAGACGCCGCAGAGTGCCAAAGCCATTTGAAGTTTCCGCCGCTGCCGCTGGATGGGCGGTGCTGAAAACTAGTGCGGCGACCCGGCGGCGCCCCCATGCTTCTGCTTTGCCCCAAGTTCCGAAGCTAAACAACTCTGGTGCCCAGCCCGCTTGTAGGGCAGGGACGAAACGAGCAACCAAAACCCCGCCGGCACCACTAAGTAGCTGGGGCCATGCCAACATGGTGCGATGGCCCTTGCTTGGATATTGTCCGGTGATTCGCTCATTATGCGCGGTAACGGCTCTCTCCTCAGGTTATCGTCTCTGAGATGAAAACGGTCATGCAACAGGACCTCATTAGTCGTTACCTGGCGCTGGCAGCGACGTCACCGCTGACTGGGTCAGTGGCCACGTCCTCGAGAAGCATGGCATCGTGAGGGATTGCCGTGTCGTGGGGATTCCGGGCTCAGGGCTGCTGCTGCTGCTGCTGCTGCTGCTGCTGCTGCTGCTGCTGCTGCTGCTGCTGCTGCTGCTGCTGCTGCTGCTGCGACTGATGCTGCTGATTGGGGCTGAAGGGTGCGGATCTCTCAACGAGAATGAATGGGATGAAACATGGGGTCGAAAATCTCCTATGGGATATAGCGTCTTTTTGCGTTTCACTACCGGCTGTCATGGGCCACACCTTCAAGGTCCCGAACAGTTGGCGACTTGCCTTGGCAGAAATGATCTGCTCCGATGGCTAGAGAGAATGGGGCAGGCATATCTTGTAGGGCGGACGCTCGTCAGATGGACATGATCAGCAGTTGCCATTTGGCTTTTCACTTTGCAAAGGCTTATTTGAGGAGCTGAAAGGGCGAGTCAGCTCTCACCACAGTTGCAGCGCCCAGCTGTTACTCACGAGTCGTCAGCGCTCGCCTTTCTTCCGAACATGGCATCTCAAGTGGGCACTGACAAAGAAGAAGAGAAAACCCTTCCGAAGGCGTAATAAGCCCATCTGCTCTCCTTTCTGCTGCCCTCGAAAGCCACCGAAAAAAAAATTGTATGTTGTCTCTTCAGGGACAGAAGCCGGACACAACGGGAAACGGAACGCGAAGCAATCACTGTCTAATATGAGGTCGTGCCATGCCCACTGCCCGTGACCGGGGCCGTTTCGGCCGGCGAGCCCGTTACAAACTCCACCTGGCTAAACGTTCAAGGGGGAAACGGAAAAGGCAAGCGAGCTTTCTTCTAAACGAGTCTTGAAAAGGGGGGCGATTGCACGGACAGCTGATCTGGACTCGTCGACAATGACAAAAAAACGACGACAAAAAAAAGGGCTCCGGTCCAGCCTTGGAGGCCCCAACTCTAGCGCGTCATACGGTAAGTTATTCATACCCAACCCGCTCGGCTCCGTCGGTGGCATAACGTTAGCACAGATAGCAACGTCCGGGTCCTCTCAGTTCAAAAAGAAGAGGGGTGTATATCGAGTCGAATAAACTCTTTGCCAGGCCTAGTGGAGAACCTGTGAGGGAGAGGAAGCGGAAACGCTGGATGGTTTTTTTTTTTGTTTTTTTTTTTTTCATCTAGTTAGTGTCATTCTTCCTCTTTCTCCCCCGTGTCCGAGACTGGGCTGGTGTAGTCATGTTCCACCCATCCCTCGTTGCTTGTTTTTGACAAAAGAAAACGACGCCGGGAGGGACGGAGGGGGGGACCCTTTGTCTCTCCTACGCCACCGGCGCCGCAAGTCGGCGGAGCAGCGTCGCATTGTGAGCAGCGCGCGGATCTTGGCAGGGCTTTGCTTGGGACCTATGCTATCCTATCTCTTGCGCGAGGTGAGGTGCGACTTCCAACTCGGTGGGTGAGGTGACTTGTCGCATTTGCAGATCAGTTATGGTTTTTGGTTGGTTGCTGTGTGGAATGGGTGCTGGTCGAATCAAGAATGGAAGTCGCAGGCGCGCCCATCTCCCATCCCTAGCAAGAGGAACAAGACTTTGGGGGCAAAGAGGGTGCCCGTCGCTTTTGGTTGCCCCGTCGCTCAGTGCAAGCCTCAAAATAGCAAGTCTTTCGGCATTGGGCGTACTAGGTATGAGGAAACGTAGGACCGCGTGGCTCATTCAGCCACTGGCACAACTTTGCTGTTGGTGGCGCTCAGCCCTGAGCAACATTGTGGAATGACAAACAGGGCTGCTAAGTAGGGCTGGCCTTTACAACCGAGCAAGATGGCAAACCTGTGCGGGGGAGCATCAAGGCATCGCGCAAGCTGAGAAGCATACCTATCTATACCTATGCAAGTAAGTAGGTGCCCAAGAAAGATCTACCCAGGCTGGCAGGTGCAGGACATGGCCCCGGGGGAGCCGGGTTGGCAGATGGCAATCGCGGACATCCAACGGAAAAGAGCTCGTGCAGGTGGCGTTGTGGCCTGTCTGTGTGGGCAGTCCTGATGGCCCCCATTGTAGGGTGACTACACTCTTCTTCGATCCATCTTTGATAGCCTCCCTTCTCGTGCGCTTTGTTCTGCCCTGCCGTAAGCTGGCTGGCGCCAGACCTAGAGGTCGAGCCAATGCTGAGTCTTCGCTGTGAAGCCAAGTTATGCTATTGGTCCAAACGCTCGTTTACAGAAGAAACGCATGGAACAGTCGCACAACACCAGCGCAATACCAGATCTCAACTTCATCACACCTGTCCGTGTCTTGTCGGGTCTTGTTCAAATGGCCATCAGCGTTTGGCCGGCGACGTCTGACACACAACCTGAGCAAAGCTCATTCTTTGTCGTGTCCAGCGTTACACAGAACTCTCAGAGAACTTCCGCTTATTAAACAACGTGGCTAGACTTGCAACACAGTGCGAACTGACTGTTTCGATTGAGCGGATGCCGTCTCGCCGGCGGCCTTGCGAGGCTCTTGCCTACACACCCTGCAATCTGCCCACCCCCTCCTTTACTATCTTGACACACGTCGTTGACCATGCAAGGTGAATGCACGTTTTCTCTCTTGTGGGACAAGTCTGACAGTTGGGCTGGCATGCCATGCGTTGCGATGACCGATTGCCAGCCGGTGGCGGCGCCGAAACCCTCATCTCTTTTTTTCAGCCCTTTACTGCGAGACAAGCCACGAGGCCCGTGGGAAGTCGAAGGCTATCTTTTATTATACTCTGCAGCTGATCATCTGCCAGCATACTGGTTGGTCAAGAAACCTTTGCTGATGAGTTGACGACTTCCTGGTCCATGGCATTGAACGACCGGACCTTGCCTCACATATCACACTTCCATTACCGCACCTCCGAATTGCTGATGTTGGCTTCTTCGGCGTATTCGCATTATTTTCCGTCGTATGTACTTTTTAAACGGGATTCGGCATTTCGATACCTACCATCGTTCCACTTACACAGGCAGGCTCCTTACAGGCAAGGATTATTACTCTGACGTTACGTTTGGTGAGCCTTTTCAACTTTTGCATACACATCCTTACGAGACGTAAATCGGGAATTACCAGTAATAAGATTTTATAGCCCGTCATGGTGGCGTTGCTCTTGCAACCGAAGAGAAGCTGCAAGTGATTCTGGCTTCGAAACGCAAGGGAATCGCGCAGGGTAGAATTCCCGAATACCGCCATGCATCTATAATCGGCCACTTCTATCCTCGGAAAAATCACGATGAATATTCTGCACGTTAGTCAATAAGCTTGCTCTAGCACTTTGACAAAACTTTCCCTGCATACTCATGCGAGGCGTACGCCGGGGAACGGCGCTGCTCGAAAAGGACAATGCCCGTGTCATGTCGCGTTCCCATGTACACACCCCCTCCGTCATTCTCTTGTTCGTTTTAAATAACTGATAGAAGAAAGCCCCTTGCCCAAGCTCCTCCCCTATCGCTAAGATTGCAGCATCTTATGGCTGGCTCTTGACCTGTCGCGAGCCTGAGCGGGGTTGAGCCGCACAGCCTGATGCTCTGAGCGTGCCTCATCCACTGCTCAGCGTCAGCAGCATAGCACTTCCCGCTTGCTTGTATCACGTTTTGCGTGTGTAGCTGGGCTTTTATGCATGCAGCCGGTCATGCGTCGTTGCGCGGTCGATGAGCTATTGACGGAGAAATTGACAGCCTAGTGAGATGGTGGCGCTTTTCTGTACATTTCCTCGGAGCCATTTGTGAGTATGGCTGCGAGACAGCTGTACAAGCCATTGGCCGACGAACAGAGGACTGTTAGGTGATAGGATGTGAAAAAGCCTGAATTCCACTGCTGCAGTAGGCGAAAATGTCGCCATATTTGGTCTACTGTAGGGTAGTCGTCAACGAGAAAGGCAGCAATGGCCTCTTCGCTCCTCTACTACACTTGAAACGTGATGTTGGTATGCTAAGAATAAACATTATTGTTTAGAACATCCTCTTTGACCCCAAGAATAAGCTCTTGGCCACATTAATGCCGATCTGTTATCAGAAGAGAGGTTTTGTCCCTCAGCATATGGGACTCTCTTCGAGATTATAATCCTCACGCGTTCCTCAACAAGTCTAGTCTCAATATATCTCATTAATTACTATAATTGATCTTTCCCCTGGAAACATTAGTGATACTTGTTCTTAAACCAGTGTTTTGGTACTTGATTACATATATTCACTGCTATGACATCAAAATTTCCGATGGTTCTGCAGGAGAAGGGTCGAGTATAGTAGTAGGACTATATCTATCTAGCCATTTCAAACCAACAGCTTTCACCGGGCTCTATGAATGTAATGAAAATGAAACTTTCGCTCTTCTAATCTCCCGTGATATCTTTTTCGCTCCTCAAAGGCAGACGCTTACACAGTTCTGTGGCTGCGCGTCGCGAGCGTTCACTGGTTGTCCTGGAAGACCAACAAACGGCTTCTCACATTGGCGAATACTTCGCACCACCGAAAGCGAGTCAATTTATAATGGCTTGTGGAATTTCCTTTGTGCGGACAGTGAATGGCTCACAAGCTCCAACGCCGCGCTGCTCGAGCTTGACTTCCTTGTCCCTATCCTTGGAGTGACTATGGCAATGTCGCCGAAGCTGTACTGCGCGAGCTGGAACATTGTATTTCATGGTCAAGACAGTCTATTATACTAGATGTGGTCTTTCCATGGAGTTTCCAGCTTGATCACCCTTCAGAACAGCGGCAGACCAAGACGGGAGCACCGGGACAGACGAACGGACGGGACCAATAACGAGCAATGTCGGTGCCATGAATGCCAAGGAATGGATAATCTCGTCAATGCGGTGTTCTATCTTAACTATATACCCTATATGCAAGAGGCATTCTGTGAAACACTGGTCGTCTATTTGAGGATCCTGTCGCCAACTTGGACGTTGATCGCTACCGCGCAATAGCCGCGACAATATCGGCTACGTCGACGCCGCTGAGGTATGGAGAGTCAGGATTATACATCGAGTCGACTCTGTAAGTGTCTCTGAATATTTTATCGAGGAGTTAAGCAGTCAGTCTGGGCGACTTACCTTCAAGTCCACGATCTTCGACCAGAGTCTCCTGAGCACCATGGCGGAAATTGGTGTCTTGATTAGGGCGGAAGTCTCTGCATCCTTCTAGACCCTCACTAAAGTCCGATCCACAAAGACGAGGAGAAAATCAGTTGTACGATAGAGAAATACTCGTGGTTCGTAACTTGGTCCAGGGCTCGTATCGTGGTGTTGACGAAACAACAATCCCAATTGCCATTTGCAGTTGAGTCTACTTTATGTTTGTATCCGCTTCCATATGGAGTTTGCACTTGAAGAGTTTCGTAATATAGTTCTTGCCTCTTTGACTACTCCATTGTGGCTTTTGATGTCTCATTCATCATTTACTAAACTTCGCCGTCTATCAAAGGGTCGCGGTCAAATATTAGTAAATAGATTGCCAACACATAACAATCACAACTTCACTTTTCAGTCTTCCGTCGAACATTTATCTATTGGTCGATTTTATATAATGGTGTTACTCCTTTGACGTCTTTGATAGACCAACGGCAAGTGGCTCTTGCATCGTTGCCAATCACACCTCGTGTCTGAGCTACCTGAAAAGCATGAAAAGCGTGTGGCCAACGAGACATACGGCGCGAAGCCCCCTGAGAAAATTCCACACTATATAGCATATTTTTGCTCCATAGTACAATCGCCATCGATGTTCTGAGTTCTGATTCCCCAAGTAGAACAGCGCTGTGTAAGCGACCATCGCCGCTTTGTCCTACGCAGCTATGAGATCACTTAAGATTTGAAAAACAGAATTGTAATCTTCAGGATTACTTAGAAATGGCAACGAGTAACGCTACATGTGCTAGGTAGAATAGGAGTGCAGTTCTGCTCAGCAGGGCAGCCGAGCTCTGGCGTACCGTTGCAACAGCAGCATTCTGCTAGTGTAGGCACCTTGTGCGTCTCAAGAGGGAAGGATGCAGCGAATGCGGCGAGAGTAATAGTAAAAAGACTTTGAACATGCATTTCAAACGGTGGCACAATGTGTGGTACGGGAAATGGAGATGAGGATGACCGGTAGGTTGAGGCGAAAGGACAGGGCAGCAGCTTTATATAGGTACGTCAACGTTTCCCTTGAAACACCGAAACTGCCAGCTGCTGCCATCAGCCTAAAACATGATCCTGACAATTTACTGAGTCTATTCTAAATCCAGGCAAGGAATTGAAGCCTCTGTTGTGACCCCGCGATGCCCCCGAGCGACGCCACGGCAGTTCTTAGGGTGCTGCTTGACGGCCATTACCCATTCGAGGCAAGTCAAACTCTTCTCCTCATATGCGCTGAATGAGGCTTCATTCTGCCACGCAGAACTCTTCGCCCTTGCTGTTACAGTTCAGGATTTCGCTGGGATCAGCCAAGCAAAGGAACGAGCGCACGTATCGGCACCGCATCGCCGAAAGGGTTGAAGGCGTGTACATATCGAGGCCCACGATATCTTCTCATGGCTCTTTGCCACCATATACTGGTAACTTGCACTAACTCTGATCCTTTGCACTGCCTCGACTCCGCCTCTGACAGACGTCTTGGCAGTCAGCTTATGGTGCCCGGCCTTGGTGCATACGGCCCAACGTGACCCAAAAGGAAGGTATTACGCAACAAAAGAGGGATCAAGCTTCTATTATATGTGTATTAATTGCGGCAATATGGACATTCAGACAGCTCCGTGTTATCAATGTGTGGGCGATGTACCTTGCTGTTTACGGTGCTCACCGATATCATGGAGGAATCTTGGCTCCGCACTAGGCAGCACCAGGCAAGGGATGATCCCAATAAAAAATAAGCTTATCGATTAAGGAAACTCGTTATACTACTATATATATCTATGCTCAATCTAGTTTCTTTCCTCGAGATGAGATTATATAAGAGTGTGGTCGTGGGACGACGGCAATGACAGAGTAATGGACGTCATTGCGGCTCGGCATTGCAGAAGACATCCAAAGTCGCCTTATATGCAAATCATGGCAAATTAACACCTCCTGACAGACATTCTCGTCCATGAAGGCCGTATTCCAATCCCGTGCCTCTTCGTCGTTGTTTAGAGGGAAGGAGGGAAGGGCGGAAGGGCAAGGTTTTGGCTAGCCGGGGCGGCAGAGGCCTGTGCCGGCGCCGGCGGCGTACCGCAAGTCGGGCAAAGATTTGCTGCCTGCCATGTTAGGATACCTACCTGTACATTTTTGAATACATGCCATAATTCTTTTCAGATTCTTCTGAACATGCGCTTGGCATCACTTATCCGTCGCGAAACCTGTCTAGGGAACTCTCATCAGCTCCGTGTCTACACTGTGCAACTCATTGGAGGGGCTCCATCATCAGCACACCAACATCTTGCTCGAATCACCGTGGCATGATATTAATAAGATGCGTTCAACTAAACCCTTGGTTCAAATTAATAATGTCTTTGCTTGCGCGCACAACCACATCAGTCAATCCGTGTAAGTGCCGAGTTAGATCGCTGCACGTGATGTAGCACGTGATCAATAAATCGATCATCTCGAACTAGCATGAAGCGCAAGGAGCTTCTTGCGAAAATCGGATGACGAGGTACAATTTTCATACCTTTTCCATTGCGACAACACGAATTGGCAGCGCAGGGGTTTCACGCTCTCTCTCTTTGTAATTGGGATCCGACCGCCCATCATGCCGCAAAAACCCATCCGTCTGCCGCCTCTCGAGGTTCTGCGCGTCAAGAATCCCAAGCGCAATCCAAAGAACCCCTGCACCATTGTCATGTCCAGCGTGCTCGGTACGTTTTCTGCATCACCTCGGCACACGCCCAATTCCGCGTCAAATCCCCTAGCCTCTTCGTATTAAAATACTCTCGCGATTTCACTGTTCGTTGCTTTCTTTTTCCTTTTCAACTGACAGTGGCCAACTCATAGCTTGCTGGGCCTCGGCCGGATACAACGCCGCCGGATGCGCCGCCATCGAGACGCAGCTGCGCCAGTGCATGGACGGCCCCAAGCCGCCGCCCGCGCCGCCCAACACCATCAACCACCATATGGGCCGCCTGGGCAAGTACATCACCTACGACGGAAAGCCGACGTAACGTTGGCGGAGCAAAGATGCTCCTCCCTACGAAGGAGGTCGAGTCCGAGGCGCAAAGACGGCAACGACCACCTACAAGCCGAAGCGTGGTGCTCTCCATCATGCAAGAGGCGAATGCTTCGGGGCTGTCGAGGCAGAGATTGTTATGGCAAGTACCGTTTTGACTAATGCAACGAGTACCAAAAGGAAGTTGATTGGGAGGTGGCAAGCAGGACGTCAGTCGATCGATTACCAAAATATCGGCGTTTGTTTGGAATTCAAAAGGATGCCGGAGATTGGCACCATGTACAAAACTTACAGCAGCGGAGGAAATGGCATGGATCAAAATATACCATAGTCTAGCAAGTCTTTACAGCGTTCTATCATGTAGAAAATTTCTGTACAATAACAAACATCTACACCCCCTCGTCAAAGAAAATCAACTAGCAAGTCAATCATTATACTCGAGGCGCACATGTACAAGGCGAAAATCACGATGCAAATTCCGGAATGGCAAATTGAAGAGCGTTGTTTGAATTCAGCTTCCTTGCATCCATGTCAAAGCTGCCAAGACATGCAGACCACCAGCGGTATCAACCAAAAAATCTAGCTGCGTCAAAAAAAAAAGAGGACAAGAGAACAAAGAGGACTGTCTATCCAGCATTGAATATAAAGCCGCGCCCCTCCTTTCCTACTGATGTATCCTTATCCAGCATCTTGGACCACCAGCCCGCGGGTGACCACAAAGCGTCTAGATTGCATTTTTCTGTCCATGTTCACCCAGAACAAACATGGTGCCTGCGGTGGTAGCATGCGCAAAGAAAAAAAAAGAATCAGACCACAAAATCAAAAGAAACCACGATGCAGATTCCTCATGGGCGAAAAGGGAGGAAAAAAACCTAACAGCGATAAAAGATGAAATGCACCCACCTCCATACCCACGCCCGAAATAACTGTGGTCGCTTGCGCCAGAATGTATCCCATATGTGAAAAAGAGAGAATCTAACGAATGTTATGAATAGGATAATGCTCGAAATGCAAGAGGCCCCGAACAATCTGCAAAGACTGGACATAGAAACTGTAAAAGAAAGGTTGTGTGTTGGAGAGACGGGTCTGGTGTGAACAGGCCAATGAGGGCCTGGTTATAGTCGAGTATGTTTGTCGTTTTTTTTAAATAATCGTTCGTGTGCTGACCAATGCGACGATGTATATATATGCATTGTTCATTCTAGGAAACGTCACCCACGCAGAACAGCTCAATCTCGCCGACGCCACCAGAGTACATGTTGCGCACACCTTCACGCCACTCCATGAAGGCGATCTGAATGTCGTCGTCACTCTCAATGGTGACAAAGTCGCCATCCTCGTCGCGGTAGCGTAGCTTCAAGTTCCCCTTGCCAATGCTGCTGTTCATGAAGCGTGCAAGCTTTGCGTCGATACGATCAATCAAGGATTGGTAGCTAATGTTGAAGGCTACGACGAGCGTGACATAATTGCCGCTGTCGCAATTGACGCGAACCTTGAGCTGTGTCGGCAAAGGCATGTCGCTGGAGAAAGAGTCACTCGCGGGCTGCTCAAGCGGTGCAGTCGGTAGGGCGGGGGAGCCGTTTCGCGAGTTAGCAGCCACAGGATCGACGCGCAACATTGCCGAGCCCTGGCTGCTCGGGGTGTTTTGGCGTGAGTATATGGGCTGAGCTGGAAAGTGTGACATGGTGCCACCCAGACTACCGGAATGTTTGTGCATTGGCTGTCTCGCGGCACCAGGGCTGCTGCTGTTCGTTCGTATGGGCAGATCGTTTCGCGGAGAACCGTTCTGGGATCGTGCGATTTGGCTGTCGTGCAGGTGCTGGGGAATGCCAGGCACTGCTGGAATGTTTCCCTGGCTAGGTTGTCGCTGGCGCGGAAGACCGGGGATACCGGCATCGGGGGTGCTATAAGAGCGACTGCGTTGCTGCTGAGTCGAGCCAGAGGTTGATGCCATGACTGGTAGTGATGGACCGCGGGGAGGCTTGTTGTAGGATGAGGGAGGTCCATCACGAGATGGGGCGCGAGGCATCGCGGGCGCTGTGTACCGGGCATTCTCGTCCCAGCCGGAGCCGGAAGAAACGCCATTTTTATTAGGGAACTGGTATAGCGGACCTGGGAAGATACCGCTTGTAGTGCTGGCGCGAGAAGAGACAGGCGAGTCGGCAACAGGCGAGAAGTAGGAGTCGCCACCTCGATTACCAGGAGATGGCGCGCCATTACTTCCTATTTGAAGGCTGAGGGGTGCAGGAGGCAGTGGCAACGGAAATCTGGGCGGTGGTGCTCTGGCAATAGAGGCCAGAGACTGTGTGCTATCTCCGGTCATGGATCGTTGACGGACATTTGAGCTGGATGATGTGCGAGGCATAGATGAGCCTGGTGGGACCGGAAATTGTGCAGGTGCCGTGGCGGGGCCATATTCATCTTCCTCATCCTCGTCTTGCTGAAGGTAAGGGTTTGCGAGGCCGTGGTCTCGCGTCCAGGCAAAGTCTGGAGCCGCAGACTCGCTGCTCACCGACAGGCGCGGGGCGTTCATCTTCCGCTGTGTCTCGAGGCCGTCGGCCCACGTTTTCATCATGTCCTCGTGCACGAACTTGATGGTAAAGTTTTCCACGCCAGGGTCGCCCTTCCACCAAATTTGAACAGAGTGAGACCCAGGCTTGGAAAGAGACACAACATCTGTCACGTTAGTCATGAAAATTCTGCCCTTCAGCTGTAGCTTGGCATTCTTGTTCTTGATCTTGGGACCCTGGGAACGAGTCTTTTCTTTCTTGTCTTTGCTTTTGGTGCCAGAAACTTCCTTGCAGCATAGCAAGATGTTTTCGAAGAGATAGATCTCATAATCCTTCTCTTGTTCGGTCTTGCCTGTTATGACGCCGTAAATTCCATGCAGAAGTAGGCGCCCGAATTGTTCCACCCTATGGGATTTCCAGTCGTCTACTCTGACGATGAGATCGTCGAGGGCTTCGTCGAGCAGGGCGCGGTTAACAGCATCATTGGCCTTGTGGACAACTCGCTGCGCAGCCTCGTAACCTGTTTGCAGGTCTTGCTTGACTTGTTCATCTTCCGTCTTTTTGAAGAGATCCTTGAGGAGCAGAGGATACTTGCCAAGGCGCTGCATTGGCTTGAGCAAGAAACCGCCTAATGTATTGAAATCAGCCGCGACAGGGTGTTCTGATAGTTGAATCTTGTCAAAAACTAGATTCGCAATTTGGCCTGCTTTTCGTTGGTTGGCAATGAAGGGCTGGTAAATGTCGAAGGCGCCTTCGTAAAAACAGAATGGTGCACCCCACCGCTGCTGTTCCTTGGGCATGGAATTTGTGGTTTCCACGCGAATGAGAAATCGTCGCTGAAAATCGAGAATAGCGTTGATGTTAAGGAAAATTTGATGCACAATATCGCCGGGGACGTCGCCTTTCTGCTCTAATCTCTTCTTGAGATCATGCAAGTTTTCCAAATCTTGGACATATTTACGCTCGGTATCGACAAGTTCCTTCACAATGTGATCTCTGTAGCTCATATGGGTGCCAGCAGCAGGCCCACTAGAATCTTGCTCGGGTAATAATTGCGGTTGTAGCAAGTGTCCGCTTTGTTCGGCGAGGTCGAGCACACAGTTGACAACTTGCGTTACCTGCGGAGGGTTAGCAAACGTGAGAGGGGGCGTACGAGCGCCACGAACCTTGACAAAGCCACTGGTGTCGTTTCCCATCAAGTCGGTAATGACAAAAGTATCGGCGGGGGGCAATTGCAGCTCCTTGAGGCAGGCTTGAACAAATTTGAAAATGGCAATCTTTGACTTTTTAGCCTCGGAGGCATTTGGATCCTCAACCTTGAGGGGCTCGCCCTGCAGACAGTTGTAGATGATGAGGAGAGGGTGTCCGGAACGGAAGAGGTTCCATAGTGAGTCGACGGGTTCGTTCGGATCTAGCTGGTCGAGGAAAGGCTGAAAGTCGGGGACCTGGGCCAGACGCTGCTTGAGAGCTACGCAGATTTGGTAGAGAGACCGAGAGGCATCGGCCTTTTGGTTGATGATGTTTGTGGTGGCAATAACGGGGCCGCCATTTTGAGGGACAATAGTAGCGTTGCTGCTGAGAGAGCTGAGAGAAGCAGAGGAACCTGCTAGGGTGGCGGCGCTGGACAGCTGGCTGCTTCGAGGGGCGCTCTTCATCTTGGTCAAGCCTCCGACGCCGTTGGTGGTTTGCAGGGCCGGAGCTGTGTTGGTTCTCATCAGTATAGCATGTGCCATATCCTAGGGGCCCATTCGCCGCGCGTGCTGGAAAAGCACGTTGCGAAGAAGTAAGGCAGGCGTTGGAAGCGGACGATGCCTGGTGCGGGCGCCTGGCGGCTGCAACGGCGACAGGCGGTTTGGTCGGTCTGGCTTGTACGGGAGAGCGGCGGGATGTAAAGCGGCGGAGGTGAGAAGCGAGGTCGAGGAGGGAATGCGGCAGAGGCAGTATCCTTGTATATAGGATAATTCGGGAAGATGGGCGTGATGCAGGAGCAGGATACCGCCGTGTGCGTCGGTCGAGCGACTGGTGCAAGGAGCCGGCGGGGTGTGTCAGTGCAATGCTGACACGCCGAGTCAGCTGGCGAGGCAGTGATGCGAATGTGTGTAGCCGCGATGATGCCTCCAACTCGGTGTCGATGAGGAGACGGGCGTGCCGCGGAAAGGAGTTGCGGCAGAGGATACGAGCCGAGCGTAAGCCAGCAAAGTGAAAGAGGTCGAGGATGAGATGGTAATGTTGGAGCGGCGGCGGCGGCGTGCAGGTGATTTGGGGGGGGACAAGGACGAGCAGCAATTGGCGGTCTCCAGTTTGCAAAGTGACAGGGGGGTAGGGGGGGTATGTACCTTGGTGCCGACTGGCCTACCTACCTAAGGTACCTAGCTAGGTAGTTACTTGTCTAAATAGCTAAGTACTTAATCTGAACCGCCCGCAGCAGTGTAGCCCCCTTTAGACCCGTTCGAGTGCGGCAGCAGAATCTTTCGTGGTGCTTCTTTATTTCTACGGAGCACTGCTAGAAGTGGAATATGGTGCATCTAGTACGATTAGTGTGTTGAAGCAGGCAATGCAGCACTGCAGATGGCGTACCTCAATTCCTAAGTAGGTACCAAGTAGACAGTGCAGTAGCGGCAGATGTTAGCGGATACCTTGCTCATCGGTGCAAGGGACCGGCACCAGCAAGTACCGAGGTACCAACGGCGGTTCCACCTTGCAGCACCACCCCCTATTAAGTACCTACCTAACTATGCCGGTCCTTGGATACCTTTAGGATGGCACGTGGATCCGGCAGAATGCGCAGGAAACAAACAAGCAAGCAACTCAAGTCGTCCGAAACATGAGATGCCGGGGGGTCCTGCTTCTCGAAACCGAACAGAGGCCACAACGGGGTTCAGCAACGACGGACGGTGGTTAAACCGCCGAAGAGGAGTAAGGACGAAACAACGGCCTAACTCAATAGGTGCAGGAGCGAGGGAGGGGGTTTAGGGGTCTAACCAACCAACCAAGTTGTACTGGTAACTACCTAGGCCACTACTTAGGTGGGCTTGAGGTCTAACTAGTAGCGCCGGCAAAGGCATGCTAGACTTGCAGTGAATCAGAGTATATAATTGCCAGAGTATGTGTGATTATTCGCTGTTGCGACTATTTAGGAATCTGCTGGCGCGCTATCGTTGTACCCAATCCTTGGTGTCGTTGCCTGCCAAACGATGCATCCACACCAGCGGATACATGTATCGCAACATCTGGATCTCGCCACTGCAAGCCTGCGTTGCGGGGCATGCAGGGCGGAGCGTTGCCTTGCAGATGTACTGGTACTTGACATACTGGAGTCAGTAAGAAACTGCGTCGGCAGAACTGTTGCCATACTGTCTGCCGCGTTGTCATTTGACGGAGGCGGTGCAATTCCCAGCGGTGAGGTAATAGACGAAGCATCGTAGTAGCGCTGCCTGGTCGGCAGAGCTCTCCAAACTGCCAACCGTTCAAACTCTCAAATCGCGTGCCGCCTCCAAGCCGTGCCGGTTTCATGGGAGGCGGGCCACACAATCTGCGACCTTTTTGACTTGCACTAAGGTAGGTAGGCTTAGGGTACCGTCGAGCGCTAAAAGCCTGGTAACTAGGCCCAAGCTAGAAGTGCTGAATACCTAGGTACAGCATCGAAAAGGAAGGGGGCGCTTTTTACCTTGTGCCTCACTAATGAGTGCCTTACTTGATCACCCAACCAGGGCCACCACCAACGAATTGTTGTTCAAGGCAAGCAGAATTTTTTATGGGAGCACAACAGTTGGCGAGACCATGCAGGTCGCCTGTACAACGACTCACCAACCTCTGAAGCACTGGCCTACGGCTTCCCAGTTTGCCAGTCACCTTGAACTCACACAATGATGCACTACGGCAAGCAGCCATCAACATGTCTATTCCGCACCGAGATCAGACTCAGTGCCTACACCGCTCGCGCTCGGCGATCTGTGTTCCCAATTTATCGGAGCAAAAAAAGAAATTTGACAACCTTTTCCCTTGTCGATACTTTCTTTTTTTTTGGCCTCCCACCTTGGCAAGACCAGAGAGACCCTCCCTGCGTCTTCATAGAATCATAGCTCAACGACGCCCAAGTCATGCATCAGTCGCCCCTACTCATGGCCTTCATGTCCAAGGTCTATATACAACAAAGCTACCAGCTGTGTGTCAGTGTGTAATAAAGGCCAACGCAAGTTTGCGGGGAGGTGACGGAGATCGCTCGCATGTGTCCCTTTCAATCGCATACGTTGCTCTAGTATTTCACTCTATGAAGCACGTATCAAGCACGCTCCTCCGCAAACCCATTACCTCCCGACCACGGCACACAAGCAGGCAGTCTGAGCCCGCTGATTGGCACATATATCCGTCCGCATCGTCTAGCCGGCCCAATGGATTGCGTCCAAGTCCGTCACTGGCCTCCTGTTTGCCACCCCTACGATTCGATACTACCCGGGAATATCATCTCGTATCGTAGCATGCCTCTCCAATACCCGGCGGCAACCTGCATCTAATCATGCACACAGTCCGGTGATTGGTGTCGTGCTCACCTGAAGCTGAGTCTGGGATCACTGATTTGTCGACGTCATGGCTGGCTGAACGCGCTGGTGGTTGGCTTTGTGAGGGCATCGCAGCGCCAGCTGAAATGCGCATCAGGGGCAAAGGATGGAGGCTGGAAGTGCTTGGAGAGCTGCCGTGTACCACCCACCAGCTCTCGCCAACCAACTACTTTGTTCGCGCTGTGGCGTGATGTGCAATCGGAACAAGTCGTTTCCTTCCTTGTCACAAACATACGCTGTTGCTGCATTTTCAAACGAGTTGGAACCGTAGAATCGTGGCGCACTCCTAGTTTGCACCCAGGGCATGTTCCTGCCTTGGATGGAGAAACCTTTTTTGTTTTGCAGCGGCCAAGAATCAAATCATGGAATATCTTCAAAATCATGGGCCTGTGGTCAACCGCAAAATGAACTTGAAACGTCATGCCAGCTTTGGCTCGCATGCCAGTGACAAATATTAGCTGGAGCAGATGGGGTGAAGCTGCTGCAAAGGCATATGCTACTACACGTGTTTGAGAAGGTAGACATGTAACCATTGACCAGTTGGCTTCGATTTTCTTTGGAATCAACTCACTCAATTCACTCAATGTCAAACCTGTACGACTGGTACGTAGGTCAAGCTAGAACATCCGTCATGTCGCGAGATCTTGCAGGTTGCGATGACGGCCACTAACAAACCCTGCATTCGATCGCCTAAAATGAGGCTTTTGGCGTTGTTTAGGTGCCGACCTAGCGAGGGTAATCCCTGCAACGCCCACCTGCAATGCCCACCTGCAGCGCCCGCAAATCCTGCAAAATAGCCTAACCCAAAGCGCCAGCCTCCCGGACAGCCAACCCGCTGCATATGGTAGCTACCCAGCTTACTGGTAATACAATTCCTGGGAGTACTCATTCACGCAAGAAGAGTTATATCGGGGCTTCAGAAAGGAACAGTTCTCTGCACCTGTATTATTTCCTGAATTCTTTCGAGGATATTAAATTCCTTGTAGGTGAGACGCAGAGGGAACAACACGGCGGGTTATTGCTACTTTGCCCCGCCACCCGCCAGATGAGCTACGGCGCCATCCCACTTGTCGTCTGTCCGTCGCCTGCAAGCCAACAAAACTTGCGGAATTTTGCCGCCAAATCGCCTTTACCCCAGTCTGATACGGAGTCCTAATCTAGCCTCACAACAATCAACCCGTCATCCACACGGACCACCACTCTTCTCCCACACCCCAACTTTGCTGACTGCTCCGCGCCGTCGATGCCATCACGGCCCATACCCACGGCTTGTGCTCATCTTTCTCCCATTCTTTGACCCAGCCAGCCCGCCCGATTCCAAGGCTGCCTCTTGCCTGCTGTTTTGTCTCGTCTCCCTCGCCACGCGATCGGCCGCCGCCGCCACCTCACGTCGGGTAGCCATTGCTGTGCAACCCTCCCGAGTCGCTGACTTGCAGTCGGATACCGTCCTACAACTCACCAAAAATTCACCTATCCGTCTGCTCTCGGTCGCCTCGGTCGCCATGGATCCATTCTCCCCCGTTCACCAGCCCGACGAAGGCTACTCGGAGGACCCTTTGAATTCCCAGGACAGCTCTGCCCTGCTTGCCTCCCTCTCCAGCTTCCGGTCGCCTTCCGACCTCGCCACGTGGATGGCACGAAATACCTCCATGTTTCCCACACCCGTCAAAGCCGGTATGCCGCTTCCTGCCTTGTCGCAAAAGCTGCTACCCTGCCCATGTACTAACGGCAACAGAACTCACCATGGCTTTGTTAGAACAGCTCCCCACGTCGACCATAGCTGGTATTGTTCAGCGTCTACGCCCGCGACTCTACATCGACTTCATTAATCATCTTCCCGCCGAAATTTGTTTGAAGATCCTATCCTATCTCGACCCCATATCCCTTGTCAGCGTTTTGCAGACATGCCGAGCCTGGTATGATCTAGCTCTGGACAGGAAGCTCTGGGAGCACCTCTATCATCTCGAGGGCTGGAAAGTCCTGCATAAGGAGGTAGAAGCGGAAGAAAAGCGTATCAACGAAAACATCAACAACTCCATCAGCCAGATGCAGTCTGCTGACGGACCTGTCAACAAGGTCCGCGCCATTATGAGTGACGACGACGAAGATATGGAAATGGTGGATAACGAACGCATACAAGTTCACAAGGATAGCATCTCTGCACAAAGCCTTTTTGGATCACCCGCTACCTCTTTCTCTTCCAGTCGTCGAGCCATCACGCCTCTGGGCGACGTTGACATGTCCAATTACTTCTCCAAGGGAAAAAGCGTAGACAGAAGCTTTGCGTCCAATGATGTTCGAGCAAAGCGAAAGGCTCCCGACAGCAGCCCTGGCCCAGCTATTCCGCCCGTCATGGAGCAAGATCCCACCGCTGTCTTGCGGTCGAAGCTATGGACTTGGGACTCTTCCAGCTCCAAGCAACGTCTCAACTGGAAGTACTTGTACAGTATGCGACGCCGCTTAGAGTCCAACTGGGACCTGGGAAAGTTTTCAACCTTCATGCTCCCTCACCCAGACTACCCCGAAGAGGGCCACCAGGAGTGCGTGTACACCATCCAGTTCGATTCGCGATACCTCGTTAGTGGTAGCCGAGACCGCAGTATGCGAGTATGGGACGTGCAAACCGGCAGACTTGCCAGGCCGCCACTTGTCGGGCACCATGGCTCTGTACTTTGCCTGCAGTTCGACGCAGACCCGGAAGAGGATTTGATTGTGTCTGGCAGCAGCGACTCCAATGTCTTCATCTGGAAGTTCTCCACTGGAGAGCTGGTGCAAAGAATAACCAGAGCGCACAAGGAATCTGTTCTCAATGTCCGATTCGACAAGAGGATTCTTGTGACATCATCCAAAGACAAGACGATCAAAATCTTTAACCGAAGGCCGCTGCGCTACGGCGACCTTGGGTACGAACCTGTTAGCTCTGTAGCCCAAACCGTCAAGCTCTACGGATACGAACCTGACCTCGCACAAGAGCTGCCTGTTAAGCCTGAATACACCATGATCGGACGGTTGGATGGACATAGTGCTGCAGTCAATGCAATTCAAGTCAAGGGTAGGACCATCGTTTCTGTTTCCGGCGACAGGTCTATCAAAGTCTGGGACTGGCCAGACCAAGTCTGTAAGCAAACGATCCCCGCACATGATAAAGGCATTGCCTGTGTCGAGTTCGACGAAAGACGCATTGTGAGTGGTAGTAGTGACTACGAAGTCTGCATATTCGACGCACCGACAGGTCTCAAAGTTGCCTCCCTTCGAGGACACGCCAATCTAGTCAGAACAGTCCAGGCTGGGTTTGGTGACTTGCCATATAGCAAAATCGAAGACGAAGCTGAGGCACGGACCGTGGATGCCGAATACTTGAAGGCAATTGAAGCTGGAGAACTAGGTTGCGAGGCTGACCGGCGCGCGGCTCGTCGAAGTCGCCGTGCCACCGCTGGTAGCTCCAAACCTGAAGACATTCAAGTCTTTGGTGCCAAGGTACCTCCAGGAGGCGGTGGCGGTCGCAAGTACGGACGTATTGTGTCAGGCTCCTACGATCAGAGCATCATTATCTGGCGACGAGACAAGGAAGGAGTATGGAGGCCTGCACACCACCTGCGACAAGAAGAAGCAGCAGAACTCGCTCAGAGCCAACACGTTCAAGGCACGTCCGCCATGCAAGTTGCTATGCGAACTGCGCCAGCAAACCTTCCAATTCATGGTACAGCGGCCGTGGTTCACCAAGGCATAGCCCAACCGCCTCAACAGCCGCCTGAATCTGCCTCTGGCAACCAGCGTGTTGCGGGCCTCTACATGACCTATATCGACCAAGTCGTTCCTGCAGGGGTTGCTGCGCTCGAGCATGCTTTGACGACTTATCCGGCCATGCTTGGATTCCATACGTATCTACAGTCTGCGATCGAAAGAGAAGCATCGCCGCACCTACGAGTTCAGCTGCGCCAAGCCGTGACAACTGCGCTGACCAATATTCAAAATGGTCGCGTCCAACGACCTAGGCGCGAGCCTTCCTCCACCGCCTCAGCAGCCTCATCTACGGGTGCAACTGCCGGATCACCAGGCGGCAGCACTGCTGTAAATCAAAGCCGGAGGGCTGAAGCATCATCCTCGGCCGCAGAGTCATCCGCCGTGGCGCAACCATTACAGCCATCGCAGCCACAGCAACAAAGCCAGCAAGGTGGGCAAGCGGCCTCCTCGTCTTCCAGTGCGAGCCAGGTTCATGCTCCAGTTCCGACTTCAGCTGTGCCAATTCAAGCCGGGCAAGCTGCGGCTCCCACTCATCACCATCACCACAGACATCATCACCACCACCCGCATCTTACGCCCGCCGAGAACGCGCCAGCCCGCGTCTTCAAGTTGCAATTCGATGCTCGCAAGATTATTTGCTGCACGCAGTCGCAAATCATTGTAGGATGGGACTTTTGCAATGGTGACAAGGAATTGCAAGAGGCTTCACGATTCTTCGCCACCATTGACTGAGCCTTGGGCGGTGCGCAGTCATTTTTTAGATTTCATTTTGGCATTTGGCACCAGGCGCAATAGGATACAGGAAAAGGTATTTCACAACAAGTGTATTTCATGACAAGCGTTGTAACGAATTGATCTGCACATTATTACTTTGCAAAACGCCACGCCCGGTCACGCTGCAAAAGGTAAAATGCATTAGGAAACGGCGTTGGTAAATTTGTCCGAGATATTGATAACTGAAGAAAACGGACGAAAGGCGCAATTATAAGGCAAAAGACCGCGCGTGGATCAGCATGGGTGATCCATTGGTCAAAATGTAAACTACGGTCAAGTTTCGCAGTCCAAAGGGAATCGGCCATCGCCATCCGTGACAAATGCGTCCCCTCGCCATTATCGACTTATATGCTATGCGGCAGAGTAAAACTAAAATGTGAGTCGCTAAGGTGAAGTAAACCAAACCCCAAAACACCATACAAGAGAGACCCGAGCAATCAAGCAAGTTTCAACCGGCGGCCTGCTTCACTTTGTCCTCTGTCTGCGGCGGCTCGTCCACAAACTCGGGCACGACCTCGTCCTGTAGGAAGCCCGGGACGCCGCCCGCCATTTCCTGCTCGAGCTCTTGCTCCATGCCGAGGGCCTCGAGCTCGGCGTCCAGCTCGGACTCGTCAACCTCGTCAGAAATATCGTAGCTGCGGGCGAGGCTGTCCTGGATTTCGTTGCCCATGTCGAGCAGATCCGCCATGTCGTCCTGCATGCGCTCAATCTTGTCCACGTCAATCTTGCCGTACTGCCTGCGCAGCTCCTTGTTGGTCGTCTTCATGGCGTCAACCTGCGTCATAACGTTTTTTAGATTGTCCTGCATGCTCTGCGCCTGCTCCATGTTCCACACCTGACCCTCGAGCTTATCCTTTTCCGCCTCGTACGCCTTGCGCTTCTGCAGCACCTTGAGCGCCTTTTGCTTGATGGCCTGCTTGCCCGGGCCGTCGCGCATGCGCGACAATTTCTCCTGGTAGGCGGAGAGCTCCCCGTTGATGGCTTTGAGTTTCGTATCGACCGAGGCGATGCGCGCGTCGATGTTGGTGATGGCGCCGTTCAGTGTCGGCTTTGGCCCGGCGGGTTTGGCGCCGAATAGACGGTTCATGGTGAGGAGTAAGTGATGTTTGATATATGGGATGTAAAGGATTGGATATCTTAATTTCTGGTGACTTGGGTTCGAATTCTCAGAGATTCCGGCGGTCTTTTTGTTGCGTTGGGAAAACTGGCAGCCTGGGCAGATGACGTTGCTCGTCAGTCCAGTCGCCTGCCGGGCCATGGAGGGGCAAGCTGCCCGCAAAGCGCTGTAGCTACGCCCGTTGCCGTAGGGGACTCGATGAGTCAGCAAGCTCGCGCCGAAACCCAAAAAGAAACAAAGTTCCGAATCGAGATTAACCTGCTTTTGTGCAACCCCAATGGGGCAAATTGTAAACAATAGTTTTTGTGCAAGCACAAACAGCTCCACCAGACTTCAATGTCGTGGAATAGACAACTCACGCGTCGGTGTGCGACAAACACAGATTCTTGTTACTTTAAGACCTATATAGTCTGTTTCTGCCCCCATTGACGACCACGCGCAACTTACCCCTTATTCATACTGGACATGCTTTCTCAATAATAGCCAACCGAGATTATTTACTTTCTTCCGACGCGCATCGATATCCTCGCATCTTGAACTGAATAGACCTACCGCGTCTCGAGCCGCGAAGCTTCCACACTTCACAAGATGGACACCAATGCGCAACGACGCGGCGGCTTCATTGCTGTCGGAACAGAAAGGTAATTATACACGGTATTGTATCTCGAGACCTGAAGCCTGATCGATTTTAGAATATCTTATAGCGTGCCCGAATCGTTCTTCCCGTTGCAAGACGCGACTACGTCTTCGACAACGATAGACAGCTCAAAACCTGCGACACAGTATGCTCTCCGTCACATCCTATTTTGACTTGGACTAATCGAATAAAAAGAACATGGTCGAACAACTTGGCCGGCCAACGAGCCCAGACACAATACCGTGCGTGGTCGCGCGTCGAGATCCCATCACACTCGGCTTGCAACTTCGCCCGCACGGTCATGAAGCGCATCGGTCTCCCGATCCCCTGGGATGCGACGGCTGAAACGATTCCTCCACCTGTTGCACCGATTCACATCAATTTCCCTTTGCTTGCTGACGATGGCATGCCCACGCGCCGCGTTGTACGCCGCCTGGACTCATACGAAGCGTCTAGCGAGGAGTGGCAGGTGGAGGGAAAGCCCTTTTCAAGTTTGGAGATGCTCGGCCTACAATTGCAGGCCAAAGCTGAAGTCGCCGATTGCCTAAGGACATATCCGACGTCCACTACCCAGGCCGAAGCGCGACAGCGCCGGGATGGCCATTACGTCCAGACCATCCCTCAGAAGCGACGAACGGGGATGGAGCATAGTGCTGGAAACAGACTGGGCATATATATTAAGGCAATGGAGCTGCTCAAGAGCACGCCTCATTTCCGAATGCCTCGCCGACGATTCAGCCCCCTGCCTCGTCCGCAAGCCACCAGCCCAACGTTGTCTCCCATTGCTCTTTTCACACCGAATAAAGAGCCCGTCACCCCGGCCGCTGTCATGGAGCCGCCTCGGGACATGTCGGACGCGAAGTCGCCGACAAAGAGAAGCCCACGACACACGAGTCCGCCAATCAAGAATGACGGACCGCGCATCAGCGAGCCTGCAGTCAAGCTGCTACCTGCGACGACACCCAAGATTGAGCCGTCGCCCATCAAGCCTCCGTCTCCACCTCCTGCGACACCTTTGGGCGAAAGGCGAAAGCTGCGAAGCATTTTGGCGACTCCGTCGACGTTTCCCAAGGCTGCGCCTTTTGGAAACGCGTTTGCTGGCATGCGACGACATTCCGCCATGCGACCCAGCGGCGCAGTGCCATTCTCCTTGTCGCCTATCAAGCTGCTGGCTACACCTTGTCCGAGCCATCGTATTGTGAAGCGTCAAAACTGGCTGTCGCCAACGAAACGCACGTTTCCTGCTACCGAAACGCCTTCCCGATCTGTTGCTGCGGAACCAAAGACCCCCCGCATCTTTAGCAACATTTCGTACATGACCGCCGATGTCCCGAGCCCCATTGCTTTCGTGTCGACGCTGTTTCCGGATAGCCCTGTGAAGCGGCCCGTTGACCTGCAATCCACCACGCCACAAAAGCCGGCCGACTTTGAGTTCGGCACGGCATCGCCGGCGTTTAATGCCGTCACTTGGCTGAACAACGTTGACGCGACTCCGCGACCGGTGGCAAGCTTGAAGAAGAGCTCTAGACGGCTAAGTGAACCGCTGCTTCGTGGCTGCTTGAAAGGGCAGAATCGCAGGCAGACAATGTCGCCGCAGAAACTTGGGCATCAGGCTGAGGAGACGTTTGCTGGATTGCAGGGCCGGTCATTGGGTAACTGGCCGTTTAATCGCAGACAAACAATCTCCCCGCAGAAACTGATATTCAATGGATCAGATGGCCTGTTCTCCCCCGCCAAGAAGACGGGCCAGCCTTTGACGGCTTCTGTGGAACTGAAATCGTCTCCTTCACCAGGGCTGCACAGGGTGCAAAAGCGCCGTGTAAGCTTCGGTAGCAAAGGCCGAGCCGCCTCGCGACAGGCGAAAGAGGTTGTCAAGATTGATATGCGGCAGAACTCCGATATTTTCGGTAGTAGGCCTGTATTGCTTAGCGCCTCCCCTGGCCTGGGTGCGGCACTTCCCAGCATCACCGAAAGCGGACATGAGGTGGAAAGCTCTGATGAGCCCGCTAAGCCTCGCCTATTCTCTCCCTCCGTTGAGGCGCAGTCTCGTGAAGTTGCCGAGCAGACCGCCTGTCTGCAAACACCGGCAAACCTCGGTCAAGTAGTAGTCCAGGACGCCTCGCCCGTACCTATCGTGGGCAGTTCAAAAGGTGCTCTAGGCATCTTTGAAAGCCTACCGGCCATCGACTTTCCTCAAATCTCTATTGAGGAGCCCAAAGGAGTCCCCGGTGCTGAGCCTTGTGCTATTTCACAAAGCCCGAGCCCGGTCACTTCTGCTCCTGCTTCATTCTTCCCGAGGAAACAGAAGCTTAGCCTTAGCCCGACGCTGAATCTGTCATTTACTCCGGTTAACAGCCGAAGTCCGAATGCAGTCGAAGCAAGTGTGCTAGCAGAGGAGTCGATCCCAGAGAGCCCCCTGACAGTCACAACGCAGATTGTGGAAACTGTCACGGCCAACTCCCCCGATTACGATAGCCCTGGACGCGACTACATGAGAGAATTTATAAGACGCTCGCGTCCAAAGCGTTCTTCCACGACCGAGACTGGTTCTCCAGTTGGCATTGCGGTCAAGCGCCAGCCGTTGGGTGCTAAGAGCCCCAACACTGAAAGCCCAAGCAAGAACAAGCGAAAGCTCGAGAAAGAGCATGACGAGCATGCGTCACCGCTTAAGAGAGCATCCGGCGTATCACCCAAGAAAGTACGACGCTATGGCAGCAATATTTCCAAGAAGCGTACGGCAACGGGTGTAGACGGAGATGAGGACGAGCAGATTGAGACCTCGGATGTCACAACTGCGACTGACGCCGCAACGAACGCCGAAGAGGAGCCTGTCAACACCGAGTCGGACAGCAAATCTAGACGCTCTTCTCGACTGCGAAATCAGACGCGTCTGCCATCTGCCAAGTCGGCTATCCCGACTCCCATCAAGCTTGGGCGGAGCAGCGGTCCGATGCTGAACTCTGCTGTTCGCAGCGAGCAGCAGGACCTGAAGACCCAGACTCGCAGAAACACGCTCAGAAACAAGGGAAGATCTGAACAGCCTGCCCAATTCCTGGCTAGACAACAGGTAGAGGGGCAAGCGGAGCCAGAACCCTTGGAGCGTGATTCTGAGTCGGACAAGGAACGGCGCAAATGCGTCAACTGGAACAATCCCTTGGCCATGTACCAAGAGGAAGTCCGGAGGAAGGAGACAGACACGCCCAAAAAGGGCAAGTCTGCGAGACCAAAGACCGTGCAGATGAGCGGCATCGCAAAGCCCAGCACACGAGCCAAGACGACGGCAGACAAGGAGCGTACTGCGCGCCTGGCCGAGCACTTTGGCATGGTGTCTAACGGGACGCCGGCGAAGCCGCAACGGTCGACACGATCACGCATGAGAATGTGAGCATCATTGATGAATGTTTAGAGCATCATTAATAGAGACGCGCGCATTTCTCATGATACTAGAAATACCTGGCGTTGGATGCTGGATTTTGGCAGGGCGACAGTGGAACAAGGCAAAGAGAAGAGGAAGCAAGGGTTGCATTGCATCTGAGCGACATGGGCGTCATTTTTCGAGTCATTCACGGTCCTCTCTTTATCGGAGGAGTTGTATTATTTTCTTCTAATGTTGGGGATTCCACAAGAATGCTGGAATAATTCTACCCGCCTAGCATCGCATCTGGAGTGTAGAATGTGTGATATATTGGGGGAAAGGATAAGGGAAAAGACGACGGAGGAATAGGTCAGACTGATAGTTTAGCGAGCATGGCCTTTGTTTGAAGAATGGATTACCTTTTTGATTGCAACATTTGATTGTCCACCTTGACGCGTTGTAGCCGGCGCGTGGCTAAATAAGTTGCACCATGACACAAGAAGCCCATTTACCGCCGGCGCATTGGTAGGCAATTGTACAAAAAGTGACTTGATGGGCTTGTATGCCCCTTCTTCCTCCCGGTGCCAAAGCGAAGTTGTTACTGTTTTCTTGGTGGGCCGTAGCACGGCGCGAAGCGCCGAGAGCACAACACGAGGCACTGACAAGGAGACGAACCAGGAGGTTATGAATGTATTGACGATTTGCGTCATCACATGGCATCACACCAGGTTGGCGGCCAAGACTTGTGACGAAGCTGGGTCGCCTTTCACTCTGTAATACTACAAACGAGCTGTTGAGCGGGATAAGTGTATGGGTGTGTGTGGAGGGCTTGAGGGCGGCTCGCGAAATATAAAAGGTGCCTGACCTGCCGAGTTCAAAAGACCATTTCTTTAAATCAATACCATTGCTCAATCATTTCTTCCCCGCAGAATATATCCATCATCGTTGACAAACATGGCCAGGTGCTGCGCGGAATTGTATAGAGCCAAATACGAAAGGAAGGACGCCCTTGTTCTGTATTACGGTACGGAACTAGCATCAAGCGAAAAGCTTTTTGGCAAGATTCTTTTTTATGAATCCAATATAACATCTCAAAAACACACTCTCGTGGTGCTGGACGTCGACAACTCGGAGGAGATAAAGAAACTTGTCCGCAAGCCGTGCGAAGCTATCGTCAAACTATGTCAGATAGAGCCCAAGAAGGGTGAGAGGGGCGAGCTGGGCGAGCTGGGCGACCTGAAAATCTGCTTCAATGCCGTGCTTGATGAACCGCCGGGGCCCGAATGGGTGGATGCGGTTATCGAGAAGGTGAGAACAGAGGGTTTCTGGAATCAAGTGTGTATGGACGATGGTATACACCCTGATTGTTAGCCAGTGACATTGATGGGAGTTCATCCTGTAATTATTACTTTCATGTATATTAAAGATCTTCAAGCTACGCGACTTGTCTTTTTTTTGTATCAAGAGAAAATAAAATAAGAGTGACTAGTAAAAAACCTTTGCTCTAATTGGTATGAGTTCTCTACTATTCCGTGATTATCCCTAGGGTAAATAAAAAGAATCGCCAGTATCCAGAGATGACAAATTAAAGTAATCTCTAAATCGTGAGAAGATTTATAACACGGCAAGGATATTCCTAACGAATTTGTAGTTTGATATCGCCAACAAGTCTCACATTCGAGGGGAATAATACAGGGACTGGCCTTAGTGCCTCGTTTCTCGTTTCCGGTCAGGCAAAAGACGCCTTTCCCTTCTTCTCTTTGGTCACCCTGGCGGCAAAGGGAGACGTATCTTTCTGACGTGCCCCAGCTCAGAGCGAAGCGCCGGGCATCGCGATACGCTAAAGGACGAGCACATGATGGGCGGTGATGTAGGAAGATGTGATCTCCGCGTTTTATATATGATTTGAGGAAAGAAACGCCAGTTACTGTAATGAAAAGAGATTACCTGTCATTCTGCATTATTACTAGGTGCAGAGATGCGGGAAGATCTAAAGAGCCTCTCTTGAGATATAAAAGGGACCTATGTACTGAAGGTGGCTAGAAATGATTAGACTTTTGGAATACTTTGAGATTTATACCTTGAGGAAGACTACAAGAAGAACAACAAAAACAAAAACAAGAAAAAAATAAGAACCATCTTAGTCGACAAACATGCTAAGCATCCTGTGGGCGTGCCTGCTACCAAGGACTAAACCCGAACCCGAATTCGAACCCGAACCCAAACCCAAACCCGAGAACTGCAAACTGTACACAGCCAGTATCGGTTATGAAAATGGCTTCTTTATTGAGTTCAGAAAGGAGGCATTGAGTGAAGGTCAGCTGGCCGGTAAATTCTACCTCAAGGAACCGGCTACGGAGGAGTTCATCATGGAGCATTTTGAGAGTCGGTGGGAGACCAGATTTCCAATCTTTTCTAGGAAGTTTCACTACGTGATGGATGTCGACTTCGAAGATGCCGGCGGAGATTCGAAGAAAGACAAGGGTGATGATCGTTGTTTAGAAGAATGGTGGGAGGCCGCGGAGAAGTTACGTGTGGACTAGGAGGAAGAGCGAAACAGTTGGGAAATGCAAAGCGCACGGCAAGAGCCACGCGTACGGGAAAGAGAAACACGAGGCCGAGTGCAAGGAAATTCAACCGTTTGCGGCAGGGCTTAAGAGAATTTCTGGGCTGAATTAGATAGATCTCATGTGAAGTCCGAAGCGTCATTACCAAACTGTTGACCACTCTGCAGTGCACGTAGACTTCAAGAGAGCTCAAAGTCGCAACAAAATCCCGCAGAGTATCACTGGAATTTTATGATGGGAATTTTTCAGATCCGACGAAGGCTGTGTCTTAGACATCGATGCAACATTGCGGCGCATGTCCTCTTTCTGCGATGCAAGTGCATACGAAGAGATGCCTCAAAAAGCATGATGATCTAGAAGGCATCGCCTGCCTGAACCGCAGCACACGGCATGGCCATGTATAGAAGTCACCCGTTGCACGTAACCATGGAAATGCATTATACCTGTGCATCATACTGTAAAGAAGAAAAGAAATGGGTATTGATGGAAATGTAGAGCAAGATTTGACCTTGTCAAATGCGGGCTCGTTTCTGGTCGTCAAAATAATCCCGCTAATCAAATGCTAACATGAGGCTACTGAATAAAACCTGTGATGGAAAAGGCAGCCCTGCATCTTGAAATGCAATGGACCTTGCAACGGCTGCCGTGGTAGGTGTCGTGTATGTTTCGGTTTCGGTTGCTCCAACCCAGAGGCCAGCTGAAGGAGCACATGCAGCGAGGCACTTCCCCGGCATGCAGTTGCAGCGCATACTGGCTACTGACTGGACAAGCACAGGTCCTTGGGCACAGAGACGCGGCTTGATGCCAATGAATGACTTGGGCAGGCGGCTTGAGACAACATGGTGACGGGGCACTGATGAAAACTACCGACTTGAAACAATAGGTGGCAACCTTTTCGCAGAATGAAGAAAAGGATGACTTGTCTTAATGTACTTCAGGGCTTGCATCGGTAGTTTTCCGGCTTTCATTCTAACAGGTAGTCGATTTCCTCCTCAGGATTTGGCTACTTTAAAATTTCAAGAATAGTCTCTACAGCCTTCTAGTAGGCTAGAGGCCGATTCATCCCAAACTTGACACGTCTTTATATTCCCAGAGAGATTATTCCACGCGGAGGCGCACGGATTGGATCGTCCAAGACAACCGCTGGCCAAGCCAGTGTCTTGGGTCATGGGAACTCCACCGCCTATTACTACATCAATAATGACAGTTGCGATGGACTTGCACGTTATCTCAGTGCTTATTGCGGTGAGTTTGGTCTTAAACCAGGCAAGTCTTTTTTCACTAGAATCCTATGTAAGTTCACGAGATCTATTTACACGTTCTCATGACTTATCCTCACCACGAGCCAGACGCCACTGCATCTTAAGGTTCTTCAACCCATTGAGATGCTCATCCCACAAAGCAGTCCTCACTAACAGAAAGACTAGGCCAGAACCATCCGGCAAGCCCTTAGAGTTGAACCGAGGAAACGAACAATTATGAGCAAATGCTGGGTCGCAGCTGCCTTCATGGCGGCGATCGTGTCACTCGCTAGGTCTGACGCATCTCCCACTATTCTCCAACAGCACAACCTCCCGCTCAGCCGTGCTCTTGAGATCGCCCAGGATGCTGTCGAAGCATGCAGCAAGGATCAATACAGTGTGTCAGCCGCTGTGGTTGACCGTGAGGGTGTCTTACTTGCATTGCTTCGGGCCGACAACGCCGGTATTCATACGCCTGGCGCTTCCCGTCGGAAAGCGTATACATCCGCGGCGTCCCGTACAGCTACTAGCGCCATGGTGAGGACCATTCGGGAAAATCCCGACGCTGCCCAGCTTGTGGCCATCGACGACTTCCTCATCCTTGCCGGCGGTGTGCCAATCAGAGTCGGTAATGAAACGATTGGCGCCATCGGCGTTGGGGGGGCCCCGGGCGGCCATCTTGACGAAAAGTGTGCATTGGCCGCACTCGAGCAAGCTGCACACAAGCTGGGATAGAAATCATCTACTGTTTAGGTTGCTATTCTACTAGAGGTTAGAAAAACAGGATCTAATCTCTATCTGGGCATGTGAAAATTGGTCATGTTGCGGCAGTCGTATCGCTGGCGAGTTTGCAGCTTTTCGCTTGTTTGTTAGTTCTTTTTTACTCTTGACTTAGTACCGCCGTCCTCCGAGCTATTTTTGGTCTATCATTGAATATTATTTCTATTTTCTACTTTATCTTTACCTTTCTCTTCTTATTATATATGCCTATTAATATAATTATTATAGGTTATAAGCTT
>JAPFSE010000753.1:0-14702 GCA_030777785.1 Beauveria caledonica | reverse complement strand
GGCGAATGTGCGGATGACGATGCTGGCGGCCCGAAGGGGTGGGTGTTCGATGGGGGAGGAGGAGAAATGCAGAGACGACAGAGGTTGACGAAGCGTCGACGTTGGGCCAGAATGGCGAATGAGGCGCAGGCGGAGCCATATCACAACCACAGTGGACAGCAGCGGACGACAGTGGACAACAGTGGACAACAGGGGACCAACAGGGTACAATAGCGCTGTGCTACAGGTCGAATCCAGTCTGCAGGCTGTTAAAAATGGGTTTCTTAGTAGCCGCGCTCCACCCGCGACACGGAGCGCTGTTGTTGGCCGCCAGCCCGACGCCGCGGAGAAACGGACCAGCAACCAGAGCCAGCCAAATCATTAAACGAAATGGCTACGGATACCTGGTAGAATAAACGGTGGCTTCAACGTCGAGCTTATCGGTAATAGGCTTTTTTCTACTGATACCTTTCATCAATACCTAGTCACAGTGAAGGCGCTGTGCCAACGTAAGTGCTACCCACGCATTATGACCCCCAGCCTCCCAGAAACAGAGTACATCTAGGTAGGTACGCAAACGCCATATAATACTATTCAACATTTTTCATCTGTCGCCGTCCTTCCGTATATTTGGTCGCACCGATGAAATTACAGCTTGAAATTTTCAATTTTCCTGTCAATTTTGTAAGCGACACTGCGCCTGGAGCTGGACATTTCCACTCTCTTTACCTACCTTACAGGGCATCAAGCAAGCCCCAGCGCACTATGACTTTTGCTGTTAGGGGCTGCGACACAGGTCCGCAGCCAAGGCAATAAGCCATGAAATATTATTGTACAATAAATGACTTGCAAAACCTTGCCAGCCATGCTCTAATTTCTTTTCTACTGCACTTGTGTTTTGTTTTTGTCCTGATGCAGCACGACGCACACGGCTCCTGCTCCTTATTTGCCTTGCATCGCCATGGCTGTCGAATTGGCCATGGATTCCCGGCGGCATACGTGACGTCCCTGCTCCGTGTTGCCAACAGCTCACAAGCAGCAGCAAAGCTCTCGATACGACTCGCCGAGTGCCTCGAATCCCCTGACCCTCACGCCACAGCTCCTCAGCTTCTCAGCTTCGGATGCTGTGCGAGTTCATCTGCTTGGTACGGGCATAAACAGCAGTGCCCCCCCTAATATCAGACCACGAGCACAGCCCTGGTCCAACAGAAGCAAAGGGGAGCAATAAAAAAGTCAAGTGAGAAGGGGGCAGAAAAAAAAATGTTAACCGTCAATACAAACAAGCCACAGGTAAAACTCGGTATCACGAAAAACCAAGACACAGCTCGCTGCTGCGCTGGCGGTCCATCAAATGTCTCAGATCATAGATCGTAATTTTTTCTTTTGTGTCGTCACTACCTACGCAGGAGGGGGTGTTTCCTAGTATACCTTCTATTGATAACTTTTTATAGGAAATTCTTTTAAGGCACGGAGATGGAGGTTTAGGCTTATTAGATACGATATTAGAAGTTTTCTGTGTATATTAGTGTAATTTCCTTAGAATATACCATAAGAATATACTAAATAGTAAAATATGTTAGAAGGTATATTAAAAAACACCCTCCTCCCGTATATATACTAGCTGATATGTATCCTACCTAACACGTATCGCTCTTAAATACATGCTACTAGCTGATAAGTATGTGCCAGGCTTCCTAATAAAATTTATACTATCTCGGGACAAAGTCAACATAGACATAACTCTAAGCCAGACATTATATACAGACCTATGTCCACAGACCCCCCCTCCCGCGTAGGTAGTATGGGGTGTACCATGCTTAGGTATCTAAGTAGAGGCGAGCAATAGAGGCCAACACCGAGGTAGCCCACCCCAAGCGCGTCAAGAGGCCGTCGAACTAGAAATCCGGGGCGGCCGCGGCTAAGTAGCCCACGTTGGCTGGCTAGATCAAGCCTTCGCTAGCTGGCTAGATTGATCCCTCGCTACCTAGGTTCTCGGCGCCATCTTGAATTGTCACCCTCTCATTTCCTCCCCCGAGAGAGCACAGACAATCGCTTGTGGTTAGGTTGTGGAAAGAGGCTTGCGCAGTCAAAATCAATCACCATGACGCGGCTTTACTCACTATTCCACAGAAAATTAGGTTCACGTAGGTCCCAGTGATTAACACCATGCAGAACAATTTCCCTTGTAGACCGCTGCACCTCTGATTTCAAATCCGACAGCACCACATCCATCGCCAGCTCTCCGCCCCACGACATCATCATCATGTGAATTACTCTCGCGCCACCAGGCAAGAGGTAGCCAGAGTCGAGCGAAACCATGCCCAGGTGCACCGGCACTACTTCGCCCTAAAGCTTATCGAGTCGCTCGTAGATCCTAGACTCATGCTCCAAGTGGCCGAGACAGTTAGACACGGTGCCCTTGCCGACAAACGTGTAGCCGAACCCAACCAGCTCCAGCTTAAATAGCACTCCAGTTGACCCGAACTTGCGCTGACCAATCAGTGCTTCGCAACCTTGATACGCGTCCTGACGCAACTGCTTTCTCATCCTCGCAGTAAATTGTGTTGCTTTGATCGGGTGTCGTGCACTGCCTGGAACCCAATGGAAGGCCACGTTAGGGCACTTGCTGTCCAGTTCACGATCCAACTTAAGGCCAAAAAGGCAAGCCTGTGTGCAGTATTGCTTGGTGGGCGCCGAAGCGGAGCTGTTAGAGTCTTGGCCATCGGATTCCGGAGGAGTAGGGTCCTTGTACGCTTCTTTCTTCCATGTTTTCAAAACACGCCATGCTTGGTCTACTGACATCTCAAGCTGACGACTCGTGAGCGCTGGGGAGCGGAGGCTGAGGAGGCAAAAGCTGGTAAGTTACGCGACTGCAGTTTGGGACACCTGACTGGCTTCAACTCCGGCTGTTGTCTGAGCCACGGCCGTTTCTGGCACGCAAAGGTGCCAGCGCAATACTAATGGCTCTGCTTGGTCGTAGTAGAGAAAAACCAGAAACTTCCCGGCAGTGACATAACCATACATGACCCCATTAAATAGCAGATAATTAAAAACCTGGATTAGTGCCATGGCTATCCGCGCTTCTTCTCGCTCTTGCTCTGTTATCGTCGAGTCCGTGCCGGAATTTTCTGCGTGAATCCAGTCGTGAACATCCGTGAATGGTGTCTCGTTGTAGGAGCGGTCTCAAGGTATTGCACAGCAAGCTTTTCCATATAATCATATATGAAAGCCGCGCTCTCGTTGCCGTCCAGGCTTATTCGGATCCCGCCGCCGTCAGGATCCCGTTTTGCCCTGTTAGTTTTAATTTTAGCTCCGACATCTTCGTCTAGATCGTTAAAGGTGCGGGGTCCTTTCACAAATACCAGTTTTCTACTCTGATACTCTTGGCATGACATTATTTTGCAGGGATCGTATAGGGATAAAAATAAGCCTGTATTGTGTCTTGGCGATGGATTTGGCTGGAGGCGGTAGCTGTTGAGCTGACTGTTGAGCTGACTGTTGAGCTGGCTGCTCTCAAGAAGCCCGTGATAGTGTAAAGAAATGGGTAACTGAGGGTAAAGAAGACATGAGAGGAGGCTAAATATAAGTATAATTGATAGGTGTGGCGGTAATGTGTGCCGTCTGAGAGCCCATAGCCTGGACTAGCCGCTCTTTGATATTGAGGAATTGACGAGCTCTCGTATGGCTGCTAGTTGACGCCTCGAGCCGTGATGTCGCCGCCGTGGGGGCAGCCTATGCTGGAAGCCCTGGAGCCTTACGGCGAGTGAGGCTATTGAGTGATTTGATTTGTTGTGTTGTTGTTGGGAGGTTTGTTGGAGGAGGAATAGTGAGGGGCACACGATGATGTTGTGGCGGCCCTGATGGGTTCTGGGCTCTGATTGGTCAACAGCATCACTAGCGCCACGGTAATCAGTGACAGCTGTGGTGCTAGTCTATAATAGGTATAGATCCTATTTTCAGATTCAGATCGTACGTTGAAAAACATCGGGTTTATATCAAGAACATAGTTGATAAGGTAAGCACTCTTCATTACCTTGCGATCGCGGGGAAGGGCTTGACTTCGGGTTGCGTAGTGGCAAGTTTGTTCGGCAATGAGATTTTTATATTTCAATGAGGGACCTCACAGTGAGCAATCGTAGTCGAAGCTTAGCAAGAAATAGGAGGTCACTCAAGAGGAGGAAGGTGCTGCTGGGCAGGCGCTGTTTGGCTGCTTACCAGGGTAATGTCTGGTTGTCGACGATGCATCGTGCCAACATATCTGATGTCGGCAAGACACGATATGATCTACCACTACCGCCAAAACTCATAATAGCATTATCCACTTATCGATTTTTGTGCTCACCTTTAGCCCGCCCGATAATATCAATATTCACCGCAGGGAGAATGCCTCCAGCAGACTCGGTACAGCCATCTTTGCCTAACACTTGCCCTAGCGACTCTTGCGCCGAATCAAACCACCAGGAAACCTCATCCCAAATCGAAGCGGTCAAGGAGCCCGGAATCTACCGCTTCGTTGAAATAGAGACATGTCCCGATCACAGTGGCAGCAACGAAGGAAGCCCGCGACCTTCGCTTCAATCCACAGCCGACATGTACAGCTGGTCTCTGAATGACGTATCCAGCATGATGAATGAAAGCAAAGTCGAAGAGAGTGACAGCCAGGTAAGGTCAATGTGCGACTCTGGTTGCCATTCTCCAGAACTGTAGACAATGCTAACCGCAGGATTCGGCACAGAGCGAGATCCTGCACATGCGCAGGCGTCGGCAGCCGCAATCCCAGCCATTGACACCACCAGGTTTGCGACACCGCTTACTGAAGAAAATCCGACCAAAGCGTCCTTGGGAGGCAACGCATGATCATGGCCAAGACTGTGCAGCAAATCTGGCCGCTTCACTAGGCCCAGTAGGCCAATTGCGACGCCGAGATCGAGAATCGACACAGATAAACACCTCTTCGGATGACGAGGACGCTGAAAACCGCTCTGAAGCTGCCAAAAGACGAAAGTCTTTGACTCGAGAAGCCCCAGCATCTACTGCGAAAGCAAGCGAAAAAGGCTCGGGCGCATGAGGAGGACTACCATTTACCATTGGTGGACTAGTATGGTACTGCTGCATGTCTGCATTTTGGCGTGCAACCAAGCCAACGATCTTGTCAAAACTCAACAACCCATGTCCTTCTGCTCAACTAGATTATCAGATTATTTTGTATCTATAAAGATTATTTGCTATTACCACGGTACCCTCGATTCCAGTATTGGCTCCAAGTTGGTGATGTCGGAGTAGTTCGGTGTAGTTGTGCTTCCCAGTCTTAGTTGGCGCCGGCCCAAATACCGCAGGCTGCATCTCGCACTTCTCGCCGAGGGGGTCCGGCGTAAAGTGCCCAGAGAGTGCCCACTGAGCACTGCAATTGCCAGGCTTTTGTGGAGAGTTACAGCGGGTTGCGTCGGATCCACGCCTAGAAAACCGCCTAGGCTGATGCCAGTGGGGAACATCCCGGGGAAGCGGCATCGCTCGCATCGCCTGCTCGCCGACGTTGACAGTTTACAAAACACAGACTTGCCATCTACATCTTTCCTCCTCTCCTTTCCCCTCTTGCCATATTTTTCTGCCATTGAGTGTTGCCTGGCAGCTTTACACAGTCACAATGTTCCGCCCCGCTCTGAGACAAGCTACGAGAAGCAGCTCGGCACTTCGCCCGGCTGCGGTCCGCTCTTTCGCCTCGGCACCGGGCCCTTCCTTTAACTGGCAAGACCCTCTTTGCTCCAAGAATCTACTCACAGAGGAGGAGATTGCCATTTCGGAGACGGCGGAAAGATACTGCCAAGAGCGCATGCTGCCTCGGGTTCTACGTGAGTGAGTCCCAGCCCCCGCTATCGTGCACATCATACTGACCGGCGCAAACAGAGGCCTACCGCGATGAACACTACGACCCCAAGATTCTCGAAGAAATGGGCGAGCTCGGACTTCTCGGCGCCACCATTCAGGGCTACGGCTGCGCTGGCGTGTCGAATGTCGCCAGCGGTCTCATCACCCGAGCGGTGGAGCGTGTGGACAGTGGCTACCGCTCCGGCATGTCGGTGCAGTCGTCGCTGGTCATGGGCGGCATCAACGAGTTTGGTACAACGGAGCAAAAGGAGCGGTTTCTCCCCGAGATGGCCAAGGGCAAGCTCCTCGGCGCTTTCGGTCTGACGGAGCCCAACCACGGCAGCGACCCCGGCAGCATGGAGGCGGTGGCACGCCCGCACCCAACCAAGAAGGGCGTCTACCTACTAAGTGGCGCCAAGACGTGGATCACAAACAGCCCGATTGCTGATGTTTTGATGATATGGGCCAAGCTCGAGGAAACGGGCAAGATCCGCGGCTTCCTGGTCGAACGCAAGGACTGCCCAGCCGGCACGCTCGCCACACCGTCCATCAAAGATAAGAACGGCCTACGCGCCTCCATCACGGGCATGATTCAGCTTGATGACTGCCCGGTACCAGCTGAGAACATGTTTCCCGACATTGAGGGTCTCCGTGGACCTTTTTCGTGCCTTAATAATGCCCGCTACGGCATCGCCTTTGGCATCATGGGCGCGCTAGAGGATTGCATCGCGCGCGCACGCACTTATGCCCTTGAGCGCAAGCAGTTCAAAGGCAACCCGTTGGCACGCTATCAGCTGATTCAGAAGAAGCTGGCAGACGCCACGACCGACGCCGCGTATGGCACCCTGGCGGCGATCCAAGTCGGCCGCCTCAAGGACGGGGGCAAGGCGGCTCCCGAGATGATTAGTATGGTCAAGCGAACCAACTGCGATGCTGCACTGCGCAATGCTCGCATTCTGCAGGAAATCTTTGGCGGCAACGCCGTGTCGGACGAGTACGGTATTGGCCGCCACGTTGCGAACCTGTTTGTGACGCAGACGTACGAGGGCCAGAGTGATATTCACAGTAAGTTTGTAACCCGAAGATGACCACATCATCACAGCAGAAATTGACATTGCCTTCACAGGTCTCATTCTCGGAAGAGCCATTACTGGTATCCAGGCTTTTGTCTAAAGCGGTGGCGGGTGTCACGCAACGACGGCAACATGAGGCAGAGCGGACAGTGAAGGGATTAGCCGTAGCAAAGCTGTAATTGTAGAATGAAAATATCGGGGGATGCATTCGTATATACGGCGCAATTGAAAAAAATCGTAAATACAATGCAAAGTCACAAGCTATGAGTTCAATCAGCAGCCAGCTGGTGATGGCGGAAGACTCGAGAACCCAACTGATGGAGCGCTGTGGCGTACAGATTATGCGCGCGGCAAAAGCGCTACTTATTTGTTCCAGACAAATCATTGGTCAGCTTGTGACATCATGACAAAGAGTTCGGGGTGACCGGGTGGCAAATGCGCTGCTTAAAACTATCCGTATTGCCATGCCGGCTCCTAATCAGTGGTGCCTAAAAAGGTATGTCTGCTCTCGGAAGTGTCGAAGTCGACCGACCGGCAGCCTCAGGCGGAGCGCATCTACCATGATATATACCGAGTGTACTAACATGATGATGTGCACTCACAGGTAGATTCCGATAGCGTAAATGAACCTGCTCTGGCTAGTTGGTGGATGGATGGGCATCCCGTCACCGCCACAGGGCGGCAAAAAGACTTTTTTCGGGGAGTACCAGGTGCATCAGCCACCGAGGCTCAACTGGTCTCAGCTTGCCGTGAGCCACCCGCCAGCGCACGTACCGTGACTGGCACTGGCTGAGGCCCGCCCCCACATGGGCTGCCCTCGTTTGCCTTCCTTTTCCTTCCAGTGCCGCATTACGGCATTAGTTTAAATACTTCAGACATTTTTGCCAGCCCAGGCCTCTTTTCCCCTCCAGACTTCCACCGACCACAACGACCTCAACAAACTCCCAAACGCACCGAAAGATCACCGAGAGCGTCGGCGCTGCCATCTTCATCTCTTTTCGCATTTTTTACTTTTGCCGTCCGGTACGGTAAACTGACCTCGCTGTCTGAGTACGCCCTCGTCCTTTATCTCTCGTGCTTTTCCCCCTCTTGCCGCCTGCCGGCTAACCAGCGCAACAAACAGCAACGCTTGAAGCGAAACCGACAGCCACCTTCGTCGCCTCGTCCACACAACAACGCACACCGCCCGCCATGGCTCTCAAGCGCATTAACAAGGAACTCGCTGATCTCGGCCGGTAAATACCTTTTTTCTTTTGTCTTTTAACGCTGAATTTCCGTCGTCGCTCCGCTTGCCCGCCATTCTGCGTAGCGTCATGAGGTCACGTCTTGTTTGCAGCCCAAGGGACGAGCGAGGTGGGGCTCGCCGAAGCGGGGTCCTCTTTGGCAACAATGCTGCGCGGTGGCTGCGGCGGCGGGCTTTTCCGTGAGATGCCTTGCTTTGGGCGATGAGCGGGACATTCGACGACGATTCAATTCTATTATGTGTGATGTGCGTTGCTGACATTTGCTGCAGAGACCCACCCTCTTCCTGCTCGGCCGGCCCTGTTGGCGAAGATTTGGTACGTTTGCTCGCGTTTTACCGTTACAGTGGCTCAGTCCATCCGGGTTGCCCAACCCGTTGGCACAGTAGCGACTGTCATTTCTTGAGAATTCCTTTGCTAACTTTGTGTTTAATAGTTCCACTGGCAAGCTACTATTATGGGACCCGTAAGTTACACATGGCAGCTCGCATGCCCAGAGCTTCGGCTTCAAGTCGCGGCACCATGACTTGTTGGCCTCCAAATACTGACCACTGACGATAGAGTGACTCACCCTACTCTGGCGGCGTCTTCTTCCTCGCCATCCACTTCCCCACCGACTACCCGTTTAAGCCTCCCAAGGTTAATTTCACAACGCGCATCTACCACCCGAACATCAACTCGAACGGCAGCATCTGCCTTGACATTTTGCGAGACCAGTGGAGCCCGGCGTTGACGATTTCCAAAGGTTTGTGGATACACGACTCGACAAGGAGGTACGCCGTGGTGTAGTTCAAACGCTAACAAAATTCAGTTCTTCTGTCCATTTGCTCGATGCTGACTGACCCCAACCCGGACGACCCTCTTGTTCCCGAGATTGCGCACGTGTACAAGACGGACCGACCACGATACGAGGCCACCGCCCGCGAGTGGACGCGCAAGTATGCCATTTAAGTGAGTGCCGTCGAGGATGGCGTGGAGAGGTGGGTTTGGGAGGATTGATCAGGCGAGTGGTGATTCCGTCTTCTGTTATAAATACCAGCATAGGATACCAAGCGAGTGATTGCTCAGCGACACGGCTGGGAGATGGCTGGACGGTGGGCTGTGAAGCTGGTAGCCGCCGGAAGCGCCATTGAAAGCCAGCGCCGTCTAACTGGTCGTGATTGGACCAAAGCGAGCTTCTTGGAATTTTCAATGGTCCGAAGGCGACAGTCAAGCTGCGTGGTGGAAGCAGATGTGACAATCACCACGGGGATACAAGGCAACTGGGGTTTTGCATTTTCAGGTTGCACTCTTGTTCTTGGCATGCAGATTCAGGCAGCATATTATCATTGTCTCGGAACATTGGAGTTGATGGCGCATGCAAAGATGGTGATGTGACTGTAATGGGAAGAGGGCGGATGTGAGACTGGCACGGGCCGACCGGCAGTGTAAACGCTCCTTAGTGCTGAACAGAGACTGTGTAAATCAGGAGTCGCGAACAAAGTGGCCGAGATACGGAGGCGAGGTGATGCGCGAGTAGAAACAACTTTAGTTAGACAAGGTAAGAAACAGGCGTGCGGCAATGTGGCACAGTTGGCGAGACTCGGGGATGGGCAGGAAGCGGTTATGACGGCAATAGGATGGATTTACGAAACAATGACGACCTGATGGCACATGCCAGAGATAAGAAGATGAGGAGGGAGGAAAGGGTTATTTTTTGGGAGGATGGGCCGGATGTGCGCGGGATGAGTGCAGGTTTTGTCATTGCGGTTTTTGAATGTAAGCACCAGGGACAAGTATGAGATGCAGCAGTTGATCAAGACAGCAGGGCATGAGATGCGTCAGAATTTGGGACGAAACAGGAAACGGAAAAGTTTCGAGGACGATACGGCGGTGGGTGGGTAGTGGCGCGACTTTGTGCTCGTGGTTTAAAGCGTCGCATGAAGATTTTTTTCTTTCTGTTTTGCCCTGCACCAAGAAATTGAGGCTGGAGTGGTTCTAGCGGTGGCCCGAAGAAGAGAAGGGGAAAAAAAAAGTCGGGGGATGGGGTCAAGAGGAGGTGAGAAAACGGAGTTTGAGTGGAATGATGGCGGCGACGATGCATGTCGCAAGGTGTTTCAGGATGCAGAGGGGGGGCCCTGAGGCGGCGGACGAGATGACACGCTTGGCAAAAGGAACAGAGGAACGGCGGACAGAGGGATGACGAGTCATTCTGGACAAGTATTTAATATATATTGTTCATTTGCAGGAAATGGAAAGGTTCGTCGGGAATGGGGTTTTTAATCAAAGATGGATGTGGTAAATTTGGGGGACAAGGTGCTGGGGTTGAAGCAACGTCGTGACATGTTGCCGAGTGGGCGACGGAACAAAGAAAAAAAAGGAAAAAAAAGAAAAAAAGGCTACGAGCACCTTCTCCATGAACTGTCTGATAACGGTCCTGTTATTATCAACTACGAATATTGCAAGCTGGTCTGTAAACCCTGTTGCTTGCTTCAAGGGGCGCGCCGTCTTGGCAAGTTGGTTTGGTCTGTAGCAGGAGTGGGCAGAGATGAGAGAGAGAGAGAGAGAGAGAGAGAGAGTGGCAATGGAAATTGAGCAAGAGAGGGCTCTGAACGATGCCGTCATCTCGGAAGAAGGATTAGAATGGAAGAGTCCCATTGGGTAGTCTGTGAGAGACGGAGGGAGGCTGGAAACATTTGTTGATGGAAAGGACTGAAGCACAAACGAGCAGCAGAAGATGGGATGATTGGGGAGAAGGAGCGCTGTCCGATGCGACAAGGATTTTCCGCGATTTTTATACATGTATACGGATACTTTGATACGAATAGGCAATATTCATGTTCAAAAGGCGTGGTTACGATGGAGCCTCTGGTTACGTCGCCCATCTCTTGTCGCATGTTCACATCTCTCGCGGTCAACAAATCTTGGCTACCTTGGTAAAGAGTCATTCATTTTGCAATGGACAGAACAACAGTTCATAAAAGAAGAGAAAGCAAAGATTCAGAGCAGATGGTTCCCCGACGTTGCTCGTTTCGGACCGACAGTGCCACATTGGGCCCTGTAACGCCGACGCCCCCAGACCTCAAACAACACTAGGTAGTTAGCGACAACTGGTCAGTGGTAAACTCTCTTGGGGGGGGCCGAGGTGGCGGCTCTCTGGCCAACTACGACGTCGGTGATTTGTTTTATTCCAGTTTATTTCTATTCTCGTACTATCAATTTGACCGATGTTGTATGATTTTTCTGTCACGCTGCAGCCACATGCCTGTTACAGGCATGACCCCCTGCCCGCTTCGCTTTTCTTAAAGCACCCGCCCAGATGCTACCTACGCAAAGACTTGTCATTCCCTTTTATTTCCCTCGCTGCCAATTACTTTTCTTTTCCCCCGTTCTTGATGGTCTTTTTTTTTAATCTTGGATTGTGATCTTCAAGGCGGTGCAACAGCTTGGTTTTCTTCTGGCTGTTTATAGATAATATTGGTAAGTGGACTTTTACCAGTCTGGATGTACTCAAGGGTCTATACTTTTCGGACCAAGGTTTGTGCTGAGACGACCATTCAGTTTGAACCATTCTTGTATAGATATCGAGATCGACAATACATTACGCTGGCGTCTTACCTTTTTTTTTTTTTTCAATCCTCTTGACGAGGCAAGTCTTCCTTTGACGACACAAACGACACACTCAAAATACACGACGACGCTCTTGATTCATAAAAGCTCGCGGAGCTTGATCCGCACACCATCAGAAACCGGCTCAAGCCGCTACCTCTTCGCTTCTGAGCAAACACAGCCTTTGCAATGAATGCCAACTATGACCGTCCCGAGCGGTCCCGAGGCACGCCCCTCACCCGCATGCTCATGAATGGCGAGGTGTCGATGGAAAAGCAGCTCGACCTGACATCACGAGAAAAGTTTGACCGTTGGATGATTAACGAGGGGTATCGAAGATTGTACGTTTGTCTCCCTTTCTGGATGGATAATGGTGGTGATGACGGTGACGACGGTGACGACGGTGATGACGATGATGACGGTGATGATGGAGGTGCTGGTGGACGATGCCAATCAATACACTACTAACACACCAACTCCCAGCTTCGTATTCGTCTTTGTCCTTGCTCACGGGCTCATCTTTGCCTTTGGCTGCGTCCATTACGGCCTCAAGGACTCGCTCGCGGGCCCGCGCAGCATCTTTGGCTTCACGTTTACGGTGGCGCGCGCCTCGGCGCTGGTGCTGCACGTCGATGTCGGCATCGTGCTCTTCCCCGTGTGCCGGACGCTCATCTCGCTGCTGCGGCAGACGCCGCTCAACGGGGTGGTGCAGTTTGACAAGAACATCACCTTTCACATCACCACGGCGTGGTCCATTGTCTTTTGGTCGTGGGTGCACACGATTGCGCACTGGAACAACTTTGCGCAGGTGGCGGCCAAGAACAACCTCGGCTTCTACGGCTGGCTGCTGGCCAACTTTGCCTCGGGCCCCGGCTGGACCGGCTACGTGATGCTGCTCGCGCTCATGGGCATGGTGGTGACGTCGGTCGAGAAGCCGCGGCGCGCCAACTACGAGCGCTTCTGGTACACGCACCACATGTTCATCGTCTTCTTCTTCTTCTGGTCGCTGCACGGCGCGTTCTGCATGATCCAGCCCGACGTCGCGCCCTTTTGCACCAGCATCGGCGCGTCGGCCATTGGCGTCTTCTGGCAGTTTTGGATGTACAGCGGCTTCTGCTACCTGGCCGAGCGCGTGGCGCGCGAGGTCCGCGGCCGCCACAAGACGTACATCTCCAAGGTGATCCAGCACCCGAGCCAGGTGTGCGAGATCCAGATCAAAAAGGAGCACACAAAGACGCGCGCGGGCCAGTACATCTTCTTCTGCTGCCCGGCCGTCTCGCTGTGGCAGTACCACCCGTTCACGCTGACGAGCGCGCCCGAGGAGGACTACATCAGCATCCACATGCGCTGCCAGGGCGACTTCACCATGGCCGTGTCGGCGGCGCTCGGCTGCGAATGGGGCCGAAAGGGCGACGACGCGAGCAAGGTGGTGGGCGTCGAGGGGGCCGCCGCGGACGCGACCAGCAACGGCGTCGACCCGGCCCTGCGGCGCGTGCTGCCGCGCGTCTACATTGACGGGCCCTTTGGCTCCGCGTCCGAGGACGTCTTCAAGTACGAAGTGTCGGTGCTCGTCGGCGCCGGCATCGGCGTCACGCCGTTTGCCTCGATCCTCAAGTCCATCTGGTACCGCATGAACTACCCGCAGCAAAAGACGCGCCTGTCCAAGGTGTACTTTTTCTGGATCTGCCGCGACTTTGGCTCCTTTGAGTGGTTCCGCTCGCTGCTCATGGCCGTCGAGGCCCAGGACGTCGAGCACCGCATCGAGATTCACACCTACCTCACCGCCAAGATCAAGAGCGACGACGCGACCAACATCATGATCAACGACGCCGACGCCGAGGCGGACGCCATCACGGGCCTGCGCAGCCCGACGAATTTCGGCCGCCCCAACTGGGACATGATCTTCAAGGGCATCCGCAAGCTGCACGCGCCGGGCGAGACGGGCGTCTTCTTTTGCGGGCCAAAGGGCCTGGGCAGCTCGTTGCACGTGTACTGCAACAAATATTCCGAGCCTGGGTGAGTCTGCAACTGAAAAACAACAAGGAAATTATTTTTGAATAAGAAAGCTAACCTTTTCTGTTGTAGATTTTCCTTTGTCTGGGGTAAAGAAAACTTTTAGACAATTTGACTTTCTAAACTTGTTGCTTTATTTACTTTGCTTTTCTTTTTCTGCATATACACGTATTATTTTTTTTACAATGCCCATTTCGTTATACCCAAGACGAAACAGTTTTTTCCCCCGTGTTCATTCGACCATTGGCGTGGCCTTTTTTTTTGTTAGATGCTGTGAACACGGGTTTGCGCCGGACGCAAGTTGAAAACCATGTCACATCTGGTCGTCGAAAGGAGGGTTTCCATCGTGCCAGATGCTGAATCCAACACGGGACATTTTTAAATAACTAATAAAAGAAAAACCCTACCAAGAAAATTCTACCATTTTGAGATTCCCCATATGCCCCTTGTTGGTAGGTGTCACTGAACTTTTGTGTAGACGTTGTAGTGACATGCCAACGCGTCCAGCATCGTTTAGGTTCCTACCTTGTTCGTCTTCATCACCGCATTATACAGTGCCATATACAATGTTCCGTGTATTCGCTGCCAGTCTACCCAGTCATCCAATCACCATCCTACCATTATCAGCCTACAAGAAAACCAGCAGCCAACTGACAAACAGCCCTGATAAGACTAGACAAAGCTGAGCACGAGTGAATCACCCGTCTCTTTCCACATTAACCCCCCCGCGGACAGACTACTTTGGCTCCGGTGTGCTACTCCGCAGCCGGTGAAGTATACTCGTGAGCCCCGCGTCCGCGCGTCGCCCCTCGCTCCCGTGCCCCTCCTCCTCCCCCCCCCTCCTCCGCCGGCCGCCGCTGCTGCTGCCGGAGCCGGTCCTGCTGCCCACGCAGCGCCGCGTTACGCACATCAGCCCAATACTCATCGGTAAACGAGTCATACG
>JAPFSE010000751.1:0-22366 GCA_030777785.1 Beauveria caledonica | reverse complement strand
AAAAAAAACAAAAAAATAAAAAAAAAAAAAAAAAAAAAAACTCCGTGTATGCAACAGACCACACCTCCCCATTCCATTGGTATGCTCAAAACGATTGATGCGACTTTTGTACGGATATTATTAACGAAAGACGTGGTTGTAAAAAACAAGATCTGAATGAGAGTAGAAAGCAGTTGACCGATGGTCAGCCGTGGCCATATCGAAAAAGGGTCTGAGGATTAATCGGGGTTGGCGATGAAGAGGCGGCCAGAGGTGAGAGTAGATGTTCGCTCATCAACACTTCCGCGACGCTTAAGCTCCTCGGGACTCTTGACGCTCTTTTCTCTCGTGAGAGCCGAGTGCAGTTTCGAGTTGTGCGCCGACTTGGGGGCGTGGCCGAGCTCGAGAACATCATCGCGACGCTCACTGTTGCCGCTTCGAGAGCTTTGCGCACGTCCGCTTGCTGCATCATCTATCGGTCCGGCCGATTCATCGATGGGCTGCTTTTGTTGATGTGTCTTGGTGGTGACGAAACTTTCGGTGCGTTCAGGGGTATCGGCCAGGCTGGGGTTGCGGGCAGGCGTGCCGCTCCCCGAGCTCCTGTACTGTGGCTGTCGACCAGAACCGGTGCTGCTGCGTCCGCTGCTGCCAGCGCGGCGGTGTTGCTGTTCCTTACGCGAGGCCATCATGGGCCCGGTATTGTCGTCGTCGTCGCTGCCGTCGCCGTCAATCTCCCTAGCGCTGAGGCGAAGCGGGACACCGCCGACACCGACGTGCGTCTCTCCAGGAGCATAGCCTACGACGGGAGCCTTGCCGTGTCGAATCTTTCCGGCGACCTTGGCGGATGCAAGGCCCGTCTGGGTGCGGCCCGGGTTGTTGCCGCTGACAACCTCGAGATTGGCCCTCATCTTAGCAGCACGCTGCTGAGCAACGGAGCGGGGGTCCTCGTACTGGGCGCGGTCGCACCATACGGTGGCTTTTTGCTTGCGGAGGAGAGCGACGTAGCTGCTGCCGCCGCCCTGGGTGCCGACGGAGCGACTCGAGATGGAACGGCGAAGATCACTGGTGGAGGTGCGGTAGGCGGCCGGGGGTGCCTGTTGAAAGCTCGAAGCGTTACTAAAGCCACCGATGGAAGGCGACCTGCGCCATAGTTGAGGGTTCGAGGCCGAGTGCGACGACGGCTGCTGAGCGTGGTACTGCGGATTTGAATGCATCTGGTGGTGCTGGTGCTGGTGGTGAGCGTGATGATTAGGATGGAGCTGATTCTGGTGCTGGTGCTGCAGCTGTTGTTGATGCTGTTGCTGGTGGTGATACGGGCTGTACGGCTGCTGAGGAGGGTTTTGGTGCTGAGGATACTGTTCTTGGTGGTATTGGCGTTGTTGAGGTTGTTGTGGGGGAAAGACGGAGGAGGAGGTAGTTCGTGTGCGAGAATGGCCGTAGGAAGGATCCATTGAGGGTGTGCGTGTCGAAGCCTCTATCATGGTGAGGTAGAAGGTTTGACGGCTCAGGCTGGTTGCCGCTAAGGTTTGTTTCAAGGCTGAATTGTGATTTTTCTTTTAGAGTTTTGGCCGTCCTTTGTCCCAGGCTGAGGGCAAAGGAGAAGAGGAAGAGGAGGGCACGGGTGGAGGAGGGAGGGTGGAGGAGGTTATGGTGGTTTTTTGAGTTTGGGGGGCAGCGCTACTGTGTCGGGCTAAAACCAAGGCAGAACTGACGAGCAGTGGCAGAGGCCCCGGCCGAGAGCACGTTTTTTTTTTTTTTTTTTATTCTTCGTTTTCGGCTTTTTTTTCTTTGGCGCCGAGTGAGGAGGAGCTGGTTAGCGTTGGTGTGGCAAGTGGTGGTTACATGAAGAACGGAGAGGCGAGAAGAAGAGAGGGAGTGGAAGACAAGGGGAATGGGATTGGACGGCGAGAATTGAGCAAAAGCGCGAAAGAGGAAAAGAGGAAGAAGTAGAGAAGAGCACAAGCGCAAAAGTGCACAAGTGGCTAGATGGGTTTCTGGTGCTGGGGCATGCAAAACGCCTGTGCGGTGAGACTACCTAGTTAGCAGTAGGGCAAATGGTGCTGTACCTCCAGGGCCAAGGACGAAAACAGCCCGTAGGTACAGAACCAGGAGGGGACAAGATGGATCATCTCTTGATTCTTATCTTTTATAAAGATGCCCTCATATTCATGAAGAATGACTAATTTTCCTGGATTTCTTGTGTTACTGACAGTAAACGAGCAAGTCGAACGTGTATCGAATTCGATGCAGTTCTTGTGATGCCTTGCGGCCATCGACGATGCCCAGAGAGAGAGAGAGTCAGAAACATGATAAATATTGATGCAGTCTGCGACCAAGAGGAGTCTTGTCCCTGTGCAGAATACAGTTAATCTCGGACGGATAACACAGCGAGGCCCCAAAAAGTTGCCCAAAGAGGTTGTTGCATCAACACTGCTGCAGCAAGCTCAGCTGGACGAGGTTGCAGCGGGCCGTGTGGGGGCTGTGATTGGCTGGGATGGCCGTGGAGAACGGATTACAGGCTTGGGCTGGGGCTGATGATTTATGCGGACGAGCCAGCGGGAAGGGGGACTGCGTGCATCTTGCAGAATGAGAAAAAAGCAGAGGAAAAAAAAAGGGAAACTGCAACATGTCAATCCAAACAAAAGTTCTGTGCAACCTGTACATCTGCAGAGCGACGCTGTCGTGAGATGATGAATTCCAGCAGAGATAACGTCCATCTAGGTGCCCAAAGTCAATCAGCGAGGTGGGTGAAAGCGCTTCCAAGCCACGTCGACGCCCCGTGCCCGTTGAAACAGCGCATAATAGCAAGTTCATCTCTGTGGGCTGTCCGTCTCACCAGCCACAATTCACAAAACGGCCTTTATCTCGGTACGTACTACAAAACGGAAACGGAAATTCAAACGGCGCCAGCTCCCGACCTAGGAGATGTTGTTTCTTCGCAAACGTCTACATTTTTCCATTCTTCATCTCGTGGCCCGTCCATTCTATTGCACACCTGTTCATCAATCCATTGCACAACTCTGCGTACACCCTCTGCGACGCAACTTTGCCGGGTGTTCCCTCTATCCATCCGTGTGTTCTGCTTCCACAACAGGCAAGCAATTGCGCCTATTGCGTCACACTTGGCACCACAACCACTGTTGCGGCATCTTCATCTACTTTGTACAGGAAAAAGGCTCCTGATACGCACCATTCTTCAACACCAACAAACAATAGTTCTTTTCTCTGGCCCCACCCAGTGGGCAACCAGAAATCGCACCCACGGCTGTGTCATCGCCAAACTTCAACTGCCTGTGTGGGCTAACCTTGACAATCCCCCCCGCTCCACTCCCGTAGTTTGCCGACGCATGGTGCGTTGCAGGATACAATCCATCTTTTCCTCTTTTTCTATCTGTAAAGGCCTCTTTCTTTTACTTTGCCATTCTAATCTTCAGTCTCCATTTACCTTTTGCTTGTTCCTACCAAATTCTCCACTAACCACAGCTCTCGAGTCAGTCGTATATACTACAACCCCAGCATTCCCCCGCCCACCGGCCATCTCCAGCTGAATGGCGGCCCAGAAATCGCATCATGGTTTATCATGCGCTTTGCCCACACCATCCCATTCCCCCACCTAATTTGTCGATTCAGCTTGTCAGTTGCTCAAAACCCCATCCATGTGCCATGCATGATGCAACCATGGTACTGGTACTGAGACTCCAGTGGAGCATCGAGCACTACCCTGGCTGCCACAGCAAGTAGCTCAGCAGCTCGGCTTCTAGTGTTACCGCAGCCTTGGGAGGCGGACGAGTCTAATAATAAGCGAGCAGATCTAATGCAAGGGTTACTAAGACTAGTTACTGGTGGTGAAACCTGTTGGCAAAAAAAGTCCGAGCTTTTGTGGCTTATCGCACGTCGATTACCTTTGACGCCGTCGCGACTAAACAACACCACCACTAGCCTTCCTTGCCATCTACGATGAGCCCGTACCTTCTTACCGGTTGCGTATATGGGTTGGCTGAAGATGCTCTTTGATCTTGTCATCATCTTCGTAATATATGACCAACATTTGCATCCTGCTCTTTTGTGGTACATTGAAACTAGCTTGGGACCCTGTGGGATCCAACGACTCCGGCGGTGCCGAGTAGTAACAATCTAGGTGCAAATCGCGAAGCGTCAGATAAGAAGTACGGGGGAAACAGCCGTTCTCGGCTCAAAGCACTCAAAATCTCACCATGGCTACCCTCTGTAAGCTGCAAGAATCCATTCGAGAGACGGTACAAAGCTATGCATCATTATACTCTATAGGCAGTAGTCAAGCTATCAGTCAATGTACAACATGAGAAGCTGAAGCGCATCTATGAACAATCGATTCTCAGCCCCCATCATCTTTCCACGCGACTGCAACCCAAGCCGCAGCCCGCTCCCTAGATACCATCATCATATTCGTCCTGCTTCACCTCAAACTCTGCCGTGTACGCCGTCCACGCCGCGCACGTGCTGTTCAGGAAATCATAGTCCATCAGCTCCCGCGCCTCGTCCTGCCGCTCGACAAACTGCAGCGCCAGGCCCATGTTGGTGTGCCACCCGATATGGCAGTGCATCAGCCACGCGCCCGGGTTGTCCGTCTTGAACGCGAGCACCAGGTACCCCGAGCCGTCCAGCATCGCCACGTCGCGCCGCGCCGGGTTCTGGAGGCTCAGCAGGTCGCTGCTCGCATTGTACGTGCCGACGCCCTGGCCGAGAATGGCAAAGTCGTGCCCGTGCAGGTGGATCGGGTGCGCCACCGCGTTGCCCGCCTGCACGATCAGATACGTCCACCGATCGGCCTGGTCGAGCTGCACGACGTGAATGTCGTTGCTGTAGCTCGTCGCGTTGTTGTAGAGCTGCAGGACGGTCGGCTGCTCCCACGCCGCGGAGAACGAGGTGCCGTTGAGCGTCCACAGGATCACGTCGGAGACGGGGAGGATGCTGACGGTCTCGAGGTCCGAGTAGTCCTGCGTGCCGGCGGCGACGGGCACGTGCGGCACGAGGCTGGACACGGGCTCGTCGACGCAGGCGTCGGCATAGGCGTGGCCAGTGGTGGTGGGGTTCGAGGGTGAGCTGCCGTAGTAGATGATGCCGCGTATGTTGTCCGTGTTGGCATTGTCGGAGCAGGCGACTTGGGGAATCGCGCGCATCCAAAAGTTGCTGGCGACGGACTGTTGATCGGCCGTCACAACAACATCATATCTTTGGCCTGGAGAAAGGGTTAAGATCGTCGCACTAGTGTCAAAGATCTTGAGCAGTACATACCCATGGAAATGTCAAGCACCGTAGTACTATACGGCGTGATAGGAACAAAGTCGGCCGCAATGACCGTCATCGTATGGTTGTCAATGGAAAACTTAAAGTGCGTGTCAATGGCGCCATTGATCAGTCGCAGCCGGTAGGACTCGCTCGCGGTAAATGACGTGTTGAACCTGTGTCCAACAATGGTTCCGCTGTTGTTCCATGTGTTTGTGCCGTTGATGAGTCCCGTGTCCAGCTGAGGAGGTCCTTGAGTGAGGACCGTGGAGTACATGGCATCGACCGTCTCATGGGTCCAGTCAGACAGCAGAATGGTTCCTTTATCCACGTCATAGTTGGCTGTCGATGGCCCATTGATGAGAATGGCACCGAAGACGCCCTCCCAGGCCTGCAGCCCAATGTGTGAATGGTACCACGACGACCCATACTGGGTGGCCCTCCACCTGTAGGTCATGGTTTCGCCCGGCGCGAGAGGACATTGTGTAACCGAAGTTACGCCGTCCATTTCATTGGTATAATTTTGTCGAATGCCGTGGAAGTGAATCGATGTGCCATTCTTTGCGTTGAAGAGGCTGTTGGTCACATGAATGACGACGTTGTCTCCCCAATCGGCCACAATGGTCGGGCCCGGAACGGTACCGTTGACGGCGTACACGGTGCGCGCGAAGCCATCGGGGGCCGCGGTTAGCTCTTCGACATTGAAGTAGTACTCTCTGGTGTTTCCAGTGTTGGGAACCTCTTCATAGTAGTTGGTGTCAATGCTAAAGTCGCACCACTGCGATCTTGTCGTGGCCGTGTTCCCAGAACATGCCGCTCGCGGACCAACAGTGCTGCAGTGAGCAACGGCAGCAAGCCAGCCAGTGAGGGAAAGCAGAAACTTCATTGAGGATGCTGGAGCAATGTCGTATAATGGAATAAGGGGGATCCAAAACAAGAGTCCAATGTATCGACGTTGTCTGTAGACTTGATAGAATCGCTGTGACTTGAGACAAATGGCAGTCAGAGATTTGATTATATATATGACATTAACAACAACCAGGCTATGACGCCTTCAAAAGTACACGCCGCCCGAACGCCGAAGTCATTACCCTGATTCAGTCAGCCGAGCCTGACGATTCGTAATGATCATCTGTGCAAAGGTACAAATCAGCCATGGCGTGTCAAATATCCTTCTCGGACACAATACATCCGACGTCGTAGTCCCCAAAATGGGGAGCTGAACTTGATGATTCGTAATGCTTGCATGGATAAGGTTCGGCTCAAGCTGGTCTGCTGGTACAAAGTATAGCAGGTCAAGTCTCTGCCAAAATCTCTCCCCGGATACAATACCCCCCCGATGTCCTTGTCCCCGAATCTCGGAGCGGGGCGCGAAGATCCGTCTCGTTTGCGGGCACGGACGGTGGCTTGGCCAGGGTGCAACTCAGATTTGCCATTTTGGAATTGACCATTCCGGACCTCGCTGGACCCCCCCCCCTGGACGTTACTCGATGACGCCAGTTTTCCGGTTTCTCTTCGGCGACTTCGGACCCGGCGGATATGCCACTCCAACATGTCAAAAATGCCAATAACGATCTAGGGAAATTGCAACCGTTCTGGGCACGGACCATAGCTAAAACAAGGTTCGAGTTACATATGTCTTGGTAATAGCCACAGGCTAGCTTTGAGCACGGCAGATGACAAGTATGAATATGTGAAGAATTAATTTGTACGAATACTAATAGGACTAGTACCAGCCCCTAATATCTAGCTTATAGGTAGCTGATAGATATATACACACTCTCTACCTCGCCATGCCCTTGATGCTACCTCGCTTAGAGCCCTGATGGAAACGAAGAGGCGTTCGACGTGCAATATTAGCTAAAGCTGACGCATGATGATGACGTATCCTAGTGACGTAGCTATGCAAGCAACACTTTTTATATAAACAATTGTAGTTCTCCAAAGAATACATGTTCATCTTTAAACGGGGTACGCCTTGGAACCGGAATAACACGGACAAGATATGCATTTTTCTGCTGGCGCGAAAAGCTTCGGCTACTTCGCACTGGCTCTCCCTCTTTCTGTTGCTGCCCAGCGCACCTTCAATTTGTTCGCTTATGGTACCAACGGAGGCATAAGTGCCGCCTCGCTGTTCTATGAGAACGGTTTGTAAAGTGCGAGAACAGACCCTACGGATGGATACTAAATATCAATAGGCCATGTCATGCTGTCCAACCTCACGACTCCCCTTAACCTGACCTCTATCTACTGTAAGCTTCCTTAACCTGCTTCATCCAAGGTTGCCAGCGCGGGGAGACGCTACTACTTTGCAAACGACTGACTGCTGACTCTGGCTCTCTGATAGTCACTAGCGAGAGCAACAACCCGTCGGCGTGGACTGTCCAGCCCAACAAGACTGTCAGCCCGGAACCTCCTTTTACCTCTGGCTACGTCGCTCTGAAAGCTTCTACCAATTGCAGCCTGGTCGACGTTGACGACGCGTCCACCGACGCTCTCGAATTGGTGCTCTTTGGTCAAAGCGTCTTTGCCCGTGTCGACGAGAAGATGCAGAACCCGTTTTACGCAGTCGCCACAAACACGACTGGCATCTGGCAGCTCGTATGGAACCCGGAGGATACGAACGACGACCATCTGGAGCCCGTCATTATGCGTCCCATGAGGCCGCCGCGGCCCGATGGCAGACACTAATATGGGGGGCGCCGTTATGCGATCGCTTTGATAGGCTCCAAAATCTCCCACATTCCGAAGCAGGGGTAGATTTATACATAGTAACCATGTTATAAACCTTGATTAGTGGAATAGACAGACATGGGTCAGTTACCCCATACGCTTGGGTCCCCCTTTTTGCCAGATGTGATCGTCAAACGTGCGTCAGCCGCAAATATTCACTACGTACGTATCCCCGGTGTAAGTGGGCCGCCATGGAGAGCATACGCGTCCCGGCCGGGGGCAGAATGTGAAAGATCAAGTTGTGCACGGATGCCGTCTTACGCCTGAATAGTCGGCTGTCAAATGTAGGCTAATACTATGGCAGGAAAGAACCCACAGAGTTGTAACGGCCCATCTAAGCCACAATCACCATGCGACGGGGTGGCACTGGTGGGCATTGTTGGACCTGAAAGACCATTCCCCGAAATAGACAGCGAATAGATAGACCATGATCCTAGAACCGGAAGAACTGTTTCATTCATGTGTAGTTCTGACTAGTTGTATAAGTGGCATTGAAGCTTTGCTACTCTGTACTAATGCGACTTATATCGGCCCCTAGCACAACTTCTGCACCATCAACACTTGTCACCCAGCCACATCTGCTATCTTCGGGCGTAAAATGTCGTACGATTGCGACTGACTCAATGAATCGGTTCCTGACAAGTGACATTAAAACAACGCCACAGCGCTACGGCGCCAAGGGTCATGCATGCAGGCTTCACCGGCTAACCAGATGCAGTCATGTGGTGCAACGGTCGCCATTGCTTCTGGTCCCGGCCGAGAACGAAAAGTAGCATCCGTGCTTGGTTCTGCATGTGTCTCCCCTCTCTTGCACTCGTAGCCCAATTCCAGAGTGGTCAAGCCGATTCGAGGAGCCTGCTGTTCACCGCCACATCGGCCAGTGATGGAGGCTGCCGTTGTCTTGGATGCGCATCGTACATGGGGAAGAACTTGCGCCCAAGCTGAACATCCAAACACAATCATGCGGCAATAGCCAAGAAGCGGCATCGGCCGAGGTACGCACACAGCAACGGCGGGACGCAGCTCAGCTAGGACTGTCCAGCATCGGGCCCATATCTTATCCCCCTACGCTATGGGCTACACTGACAATGTCGGACTGGAGGGATCGCGTCGTCATCCGCAGCACCATGTCGCTTTGCGATTGTCATTTTCGATTCATTCATGCTCATCTTACTACAGAAGAAGACGCACGTGAGAATCTGCGACATGATCAACCATGCTGAAGCTCCTCTATATGCCGGCAAGTGATGGTAGACCGGCAACGGCAATTTTTGCCACAAAGACAACGCCTTTGTTCTTCTATCCACAATATAGGGTATTTCAATTCATGGAAAAAGGCGTACTTTATAATTCGATTCTTTGCAGGAGAACGTTCTATCCCAATACCCCCCTGCGGCTGCCGTCGGCTCTCACTTTTACGCCGCACTACCGAGTCATAGGTGGAATTGGCATCCGTACTCGCGGACGGCCGTATAGGAACTGCAAGCCCCCATGGCGTTCTTCAGCGCGCTTTGATAATTCCCGTGATGCCTAGTTATTCTACTTTCTCTTCGGTCGATACGAGAATCTGCTGCACCCGTCGCATACACGTTGCCTAACCCCCCCTCCCCCGCCTCGTTGCATCAAAGCATTGGTCTCTACGAGGGTGGCAGGGAGAACTCCACGATAGGCTAGACTTATTTCCTGGCTTACGCGGCGCAATTAAACAACTATGAGATCCGTGTGTCTCTGTAGGCCAACTTGCGGCGACATATCAGTGCAATATCTTGCTTGGTCTTGCTCAACGATTCAAGTCCCTGCGTGCCGTACGAGTACGGTGTGCCATGGCCCAATCACCATCTGACAAGGATCCATTCAATTACGTACCTCCGCAGTCTATAATGTCGCGGTGGTTGTCTTCTGCCGATATTTAGCAAATCTGGTGGCGTGGAAAGGAAGTAATGCTCCGAGACTATGCGATATGCAAAACGGCGGAGTGCTGCTGCCCCAAACGCATCAATGTTTCAGTGCCGCAGAAGTTTTCCTTCCAAGAACAAGTGTGGCTATTCAAACTGTTTAAGAGAACGGATTCTATATATGGCAGTCTCAAGAGTCGAAATTCTATAGTGTTTCATTCGAAGTCAGGTATTAGCGATAGAAGCCAGCTATTTAGACCTCGGCGAGGACATCTTCATATATGTACAATGAAAAATGTAGCAGCGCCTTGCGTATCCAGTGCACAGGCTTCCACATGAAATATACTGAAAAACTCGTCAAACACTCAATTAGTCGGTTGTGATGCCACAGCTGTTGGGATCGTTGTCGCAGTTGCACTGTGACGCGGCGTTGACCCAACCGGTAAGACGGCTACAAAACGTTAGCCCAACCCACCCTCACCTCTTCAAACGCAGATATTACGTACTTTGCAATGTCGCTCGAGTAGCAGTGCGTCGCTATGCCGTCCTGCAGGTTGCCCGTACGCGAGATGGACCCCGAATTGTAGAGGCGCGCGGCGCGGTAAAACGCCGAGACGTCGCTGCGGCCGGCGCGGTTGAGCGTCTGCGCGAGCCCTTCGCCCTGCTTCGTGCCGGCCGTGCCCTCAGAGATCATCTTGTAGATGGTGCTCGACGGGCACGGGTTCTGCACATGGCCGTTTTCGTTGCACGTGGCCTCGCCGTCGTGGTCCTGCATCAGCCCCGGGTTGCGCACCCCGTAGTTGGTCGTCTTGACGCGCACGCAGCCGCCCGACTCCTGCATGACGACGGCCAGGATGAACCGGTGGTCGACGCCCGTCGCCGCCGCGGCCTTTTGGATGCCGTCGTAGATGGCGCCCTGCGTCTTTAAGGTAAGCGGCATGGCAAGGGGATTCGGGCGGTTGATGTACTTGCCACTTCAGGGCCAGAGTCGTTGGCCAGGTCCTGGTAACCGCAAGAGGTAAACATTTGGTTTTTGTAGTTGTTGAACCTAAACAGTTAGTATACCGCGTGTCGAGATACGGCGGGCAAGTGACTTACATGTCGACAAAAGACACCCAGCGGTTGCGGTCAGGCCAGCCGTCGCCGGTGCTGCCGTCGCCATAGTACATGCGGTACTCGTCATTGCCGGCGCCGATGCCGTCATTGGTGTTGCCGGAGTTGAAGTTGGCAATGGCGCCGTTGCTGACCTTGCCGCCGAGCTGGCGGCTGTCGAGGGCACCGATGGAAAAGTCCACCTCGGCGTTCGTGGGTGTAGCAGGGACGGCAATGGCAGCGCCAGCCATGAGAGCGGAGATGGCAGTCTTGGCAATCATTGTGTGATGTGTACATAGAAGTTCTGGAGGTGTAGTTGTGTATAATACAGAGAGAAGGAACTGCGATGGTTCCAGCAAACAAGTCTTCCAACATGGAGAGAGACGAGCCTCTATATACTTTTTGCTCGATATCGAATGACAAGCAAATCTCATCGACTTTCTCACTTCTTGTTACATTACCTTGCACGCTATTGCGGAAAAGCAGCTGCTGGTTCCAGTTCGGGCTCGGCGATTCTCACCAAGCTGCTTGCGACGGTGGAGAGCCCGCATCTACCACACTCGAAACTGCTCTCATGGCGCCCTTGTCCAGTCCTGGTTCGGTGACTAAACAAGATGAAGAATCTACTAAAAGGTAGCTTTGCAGCGTTGTGATTGATGGACAAAGCTTCCGAGCAGACGGACCTCCACTGATGGCGATGTAAGACGACTAATCAGGGGCCAAGTGGTGCAGCGTTGTAATAGCCAGGCAGGCACCATCCCGAAACGGATAGCCGTTCCATCGGATGACAGTGTTCCTGAATAATGGAAGATTTACTTGGTACTCTTATGTTCTTCCCTTATCGGTTCACTAATCTAGTGCGAAGCTACGCAGTGGAAAGCTACCCGACAGCGACACCTACAACAAGCAGCGGCGCTTTGGTGTGGTGGCTCTTGAAAAACATGCAGAATTTCTCGTATTAGAAGTTTCGTCAGGGCTCTCGCAAAATAGACATCAACCAGATTGTCTTTTATTTCTTTCATTTTGCTTTCGCGGTCCTTGTTAGAGAATACTGAGCCTGCCACAGCCAAAAATTCACTGATCAAAAGAACTGCCCTCGACGCTGATTGGCGCACTTAGATGTCGACAAGGAACCCGCCCATCTCGCCGGCCTTTGGCCCCGGACCGAACCCCGGGAAGTAAGTTCCCCCCCCGCGGAGATGTACTGCACGATGGACGCGGCTGGCAACGTGGGGGGGGCATCTACCCAGGCACCTGGGAGGGACGGGAGAGATTTACATTGGCGGATGCGTCATTTTCGGCACGTTGACAGTGAAATATGGAAGCGCGTGGCCAGAAAGTCGGTCCGCATTAGGCAGGTCGTTTGAGGGTTGTTGAGGTGCCTGGAGATGCCGCTAGCTCGAGAGACGAAGTGCTGACAGACCCGGAAATCTGGCCGGCGTCGGCATCAGCGATTCTATGCCACTGTGTGCGTGAATGCAACATGCTCATGCAGGTCAGAGATGATATAGTACCTGCATGATTTCCGACAACCGCTTTGTCCGAAGTGGAAAGACGTGTGAAAGAGCCTATTATCACAAAAGTAATTTCTATGTGTTCGGTCGAAAGATTAGGGGCGTTAAGGTCGGTTTTTAACGGCGTCAGAAGTGAATCGCTAAAGACGGATTCTACTTTCAGCACCTTAGCGGATGATGGAGGCTGCTGTTTAGCGTACTGATAACCTCTGCAATAGCGTCGCCTCAGCTCGTCGGCTGACCGCCTGATTAGAAATACGGTTAGTGTATCTGTACATGGTCGGGTACGATCCCACGGAACCAGGGAATAAGGCCGAGGGTAGGAGCATCAAGCCAGACCAAAGGTATAAAGGCGCGCACTGAATGGGAGAGCAATCGACATGTCATTGCTAAAGTATTTCTCAGGCCAGCAGTACGAAGCAGCCACGTAAGGATGGTAATTAATGTGAGCCTCCCTTTGCAAGTCTCAAGAAGGAGGTTTTGGTTTTGATAAGCCCCTAGCGCATTCCTTCCCTAACTTTAAAACCGGCCTGCGTGACCCAGATGCGATCGAGCTTGTACAAACAAAAGCAAACCTACAGTGTAACCATGAACTTGGCTTGAACATGGCGTTTTGTTTTGACCAACTTGTCGAGGTCTATTGAAAGAAAAATGCCGTCCGTGAGTACCGACCTGTTTTTAGACAGGACTCGTCTGATTCCGCTCCGCTGGACGTGGCAGTTGGGCATCAGGCAACAAGCGTATCAGTAAGAGGACAGACAGAAGTCCAGTCTCGGGAATTCTCGATGGGAAATCGTGGCGCACGGCAGCAGCCGCCCTTGTTACAACCCAACATGGCACATGGGCACACGATTGATGAGTCGTGGCGCTGACCTAAATAGCACAAAGGCAGAGAGAACTTGGTGCCAAGGTGCTCTTATCAGCTGCCAAGCATCTATAGAGCTGCCCTCTCTGGTTGTCTGGGTTAATTACTGGTACAGGGTTATAAGTCAAGCTTGAAACTTGTCTGCTTGTCCTTCTCGAGTTGGCGTAGCTTGTCCGCTTCTTTATGCACCGTAGATCTCGCTTACGCGCTAGCGATTCTCGACAGGACGGACTGGTGCACGCGACACATGCTGTCGGAATATTGCCCAGGGCTGATGACGTTTTGATGTCATGTTCCAAGACATGCGTCTTCAGCCATCGAGAAACTGGGGACCGAGAGCTGGCTGGGCGGTAGTTTGGCTCGGGACATTTGGCTCAAGATTTCAGCCAAGTTTGAGGAAAAAGATAAAAAGATAAAGACGTGCCAGAAATGCAACAAAAAGACCGGCTTGATTGACAAGACACAGCACCAATTCCAACATTGAGAGGTGGATGCAAATCTTCACCATTGGCAACTCTGGCAAGCTTGGCGCACATGTTTGTCTGCGGGAACAACCCAACTACGGTGGAGCTGCAGCAACGCCTTGTCGGCTCAAACACTACAAACTTTTTTTCCCTTTGAGCCTCCCATCTCTTCCTTTCTTATTTTCTCTTCCGACACCATCTCGAGCGCAGGTTTCTGACCATAGTAGCCCATGGGCCCCAGCAGAGCGCCAGAGACATTGTCGAGCACGTTGCGCAATCGGCGCCTCTGAGAGGTCCGCTGTCGTCCCAGGACGCTCCCACTCTCAGACCCCGACATACCAATCCGTGGCCTGGCGCTCTCGAATTGTCACATCGACACGCACGACCGCGAATCATTTCGAGACCACGCGGTTGTCGATCGGCCGTCTGGGACCGCTTGTCAAGAAAAAGGGACAACTTTCCGGCCCATTGGGTCCTGAGGGCGTGGTCTGGGCCAGGCACTCCTTGTCCAGAAGAGCAGACGTCTCGTGCAGCGTTGCTGCTGTTGGCTGGACCTTTTCACCGTCTCTCGCTACGCGGCTATGAAGTTTGCCAAAGAGCTCGAGAGAGATGCTGTCCCAGGTTTGTGGATTCTCAACAGCCGAGATGCCGTGCACCGTCAAGACGCACTATCATGCTAATGCAGTTATTTGCCTCGGTAGAATGGCGCGTCAAGTATCTCAACTACAAGGCGGGCAAAAAATACGTCAAGGCCGTTGCCCGCGCCGTCAATCGAGCCAACGGTACAACGCCAAAGCTGCGCGGCAGCCGAGGAACATCTATATTCGGACAGCTACCGAATAGCAATACCCAGCAGACCTTTCGAACCACCTTAAACGACCGCGAATACCGCCAATCTCTGACGTCAGGACCCAACTCGTCAAGCCGCCCGCCCGCCTACACCTCGGGCACGCCATACGATGTGCGACCGTCTCCTGCCCGCGACGTGCCCGTAAAGGACAACAAAGTTGCCGAGGACGAGGCGCTGAACCGGACACCCGATAAAACCATGCAATATGGCAGCTTCGTCCCGACACCGCCCAATCCCAGCCCTCTGGCTCAACGGGGCACCAGCGGCGAGTTTGAGCTGCCGGCACCGGCCATGCACCCTGCGCCTCATGCGGCCTCGCCAGACCTTACTGTGCAGTCTCGCGATTGGGCACAAAAGCCCCGGCCGGCCGAAAGACGGAACTCTAGTACCATCCTGCCGGTGGCGCAGTCCCACGGTTCATTAGCCTCGACCTGGGACAAGCGCAAAGCTCGCGGCAGCATCGAACAGCATCACCCTTCGCCGCTGCGACGCATTTTTTCTTATTCACCCACCATAACACGAGATGCTTCCATTGCCACCCTCGGTCTGGAGCCGTTTGATCTCGTTCGAGAGAGGGAGCATGAATTTTACGACTTTATGGACTCGGAGCTCGACAAGGTCGAGTCTTTTTATAAGCTGAAGGAGGAGCAGGCTGGCAGAAGGCTAGCTCTGCTGCGGGAGCAACTGCACGAAATGCGCAACCGTCGATTGCAAGAGATGGTTCCCCCGTCGGCCAATGTGTCGTCGCAAGAGCACACGGCGCTGTACGGCAATGACTCGGACAGCGGCACAGAGCGCAACGGCAATGGCAACGGCAACCACAACGGCAATCACTGGATGCCCTCCATCAAGACCAAGCTCTTCCCGCCGGGCCCCAACTCCAAGGCGCTCCGTACCATGCCCGATACGCCCTACATGAGCGGCCGTGGCCCTCGCAGCGAAGGGCACCGCGACTACATCCGCCGGCCCGACGAGCAAGACGTCTCGTACCGCACCGCCAAGCGCAAGCTTAAGCTTGCGCTGCAGGAATTCTACCGTGGCCTGGAGCTGCTCAAGTCGTACGCGCTGCTCAACCGCACCGCCTTTCGCAAAATCAACAAAAAATTTGACAAGGCCGTCAACGCCCGCCCACCGCTGCGCTACGTCAACGAAAAGGTCAACAAGGCCCAATTCGTCAATAGTGACCTGCTCGAGGGCCACATCAAGGCCGTCGAGGACCTGTATGCGCGTTATTTTGAGCGCGGCAACCACAAGCTCGCCGCCGGCAAGCTCCGCAGCCTCGTCAAGAAGGCGAGCGACGAGTCTGGTAGCTCCTTTCTCAACGGCTTCCTCATCGGCACGGGCATTGTCTTTTCCATCCAGGGCCTCGTCTATGGCACCCAACTGCTGTTTGGCGACGACGCGCAGCTCAGGCTGCACACGAGCTATCTTATGCAGATTTACGCCGGTTACTTTCTCATGCTGCTCCTCTTTGCCCTCTTTTGCATCAACTGCTACGTGTGGACAAAGTGCAAGGTCAACTACTCATTCATTTTTGAGCTCGATCCTCGCACCCGCATCGACTGGCGCCGCATGGCCGAGTTTCCCAGCTTCTCTTTGCTCATTTTGGGCATCGTCATGTGGGCAAACTTTAGCCGCTACGGCAACGACAGCCTGTATCTGTACTACCCCGTGTTGCTGATTGCCTTTACGGCGCTCGTCATCTTCATGCCGCTGCCCGTCCTTGCGCACAAGAGCCGTCGGTGGTTTGGCTACTCGCACTGGCGCCTGCTCCTTGCGGGCATCTACCCGGTCGAGTTTCGCGACTTTTTCCTCGGCGACATGTACTGCTCCCTGACGTACTGCATGGCTAACGTCGAGCTGTTTTTTTGCCTGTATGCCAATGAGTGGGAGAATCCGTCGCAATGCAACTCAAATCACTCGCGCTTGCTTGGTTTTCTGACGACGGTGCCGGCGCTCTGGCGTTTCTTTCAGTGTCTCCGTCGTTACCACGACACGCGCAATGTATTTCCGCACCTCGTCAACGGTGGCAAGTATTCCATGACAATTTTGGCCAATGTGTTGCTGTCCAACTACCGCATCCACCGCACAAACACCAACATGGGATTATTTATATTCTTCTCCGTCGTAAACAGCATCTACTGCTGTAAGCATTCTCTTGCCTGTCCCCCCCTTGACTTTTACTAACAAGCAACAGCCATCTGGGATCTGTTTATGGATTTCTCCCTTCTCCAGTTCCACTCGCGCCACTTTTGGCTGCGCGACATTCTGGCGCTCAAGAAAAAGTGGCCATACTACTTCATCATGACGGTCGACCCCATCCTCCGTTTCAGCTGGATCCTGTACGTGGTGCTGCCCATGGACGCCAACCACTCCACCATCTTCTCCTTTGCCGTCGCCCTCCTCGAGGTGATGCGCCGCGGCATGTGGGCGCTGTTCCGCGTCGAGAACGAGCACTGCGCCAATGTCGGCCAGTATAAAGCCTCGCGCGACGTGCCCCTGCCGTACCGCATCGAGCCGCTGATGGCGCAGGCCACCAGCGCGGAGCAGTCGCCTGTGATACCTCCCGGTCACAAGCAGCAGCGGAGCGACGCCGATACGGATGCGGAGCAGAAGCGGGCCGAAGCGGGCCTGTCCTCCTCGTCCGCTGAAGCAGGACCATCGGCGTCGTCCGGCGGCGCGCCCCTCCAGCCTGCCGCCGCCGTCCGCACGCAGACTTCTGGGCCCCAGCGCATGGCCTCGGCCCCAGCGGCAGACCTGCGCCCCACGAGCGGCTTCTCCACCGCTACGAGTGCCACGGCCGTCGCGAGCGGCCCCCAGAGCGGCGGCGGCCTGTTCCGACGCCGCGCCGACTCGACACGAACATTGTCCCAGATTCTCGCCGACGCGCACACGCAGGACTTTGAGAAGAAGCGCAAGAAGAAGAAGGCAGCGGACGGTCTGGATGCCCAAAGCGCCGTTGCGGCTGTGGAGAGCGACGACGCCGACGATGACGATGACAGCGATGATGATTCGGCGGATGAGCAGGTGGCGGTGCGGGAGAGCGTGCGGCTGATGCGCCGAGGAGATGGTGGCGCGATTATGGAGGAGGACGTGTGACGGCCTTTTCTGGCACAACATAAATTGTGGTGATTGGCTCTTCACAGGAGGGCATGTGTTGCCTCTTTTCCGATACCTTCTTTTACTTTTCTGGGATAGACAGGCGTCCTTTCATTACTCGATATCATGTACTCTCCAGCATTATCAACAATTTTCCATCTCTCTCCCGGACCTAACACGTCCTTGCCTTTATTTCCTAAATGCCTGTCAAGAATGTTCAAAGATAGCATATTTGTCAAATTCTCGAATTACGAATGATGAAATTCTACATGTTCTCTACCACCACTGACAGCGCTCCTTGTCTGTATATGCCAACATCGCCCACGTTGGTATACGAATCACATTAAAAAAAGTTTACAGTTTTTCACAAAGCAGCGTAAGATTAGTGCTCCCATTCATTATCCACCTTTTCCCAATTATCCAAGAAGCCTTTGAAGAACTGGACACCGAGACCGGGGTCAAGGGCGCCAGTGGTGGCACGAACCGAGTGCATGCTAAGCTGGGGCATGCCTGCATCGGCGGCCTTGCAGCCCATGAAGCTAGAGAGCATCGGACCGATGGTGCCGCCGGAGCGGGAGTCGTTGCGAATCTGGAACGGCTGAAGGCGGTGACCGATGAGCTCAGCGACGCGGGCGAGAACGGCCGTAGACACGGCGTCGGTGGTCATGTTGCCGTTGGAGTCGCAGGCGACGACGATACCGACATTGAGCTGCGGGATGTGGTCGGGCAGGTACTGGTCGAGGAAGTTGGGGTTGCCGGCGTGGGAGACGTCGGCGGACAGGAGGAACGATCTGGCGTAGGCCTGGCCCTGGAGGCCGGGGCCGTACGTGTCGGGATTGAGAGCCTCGACGGTGCGCTCGACAACCGAGGGGAGGAACGTGCCGCCGGCGCCCTGGCGCAGCTTGGAGCCAATTTCCTCATCGTCAAAGAGGGCCGTCACCTTGACATAAGTGTCGTCTTCTTTGTCCTCGGCGGCGAGCAGACCCATAAGGGCGCCCCACGAGCAGAGCTTATCGTCGATGCGTCCGGCGGAAATCATGTCGCGGTCGAGACCAATGGTCTGGGCGGGCTGTGCGTCGTAGAGCTCGAGTTCCCAGTTGACGATATCAGTGTATGTGCTGATGCTGAGCTCCTTGGCGATGAGCTTAACGAGCTTCGGGGGCTGGGTGTTGACAAAGGCGCCGTCGGGGCCAAGGCGCTCGGTCTGGGCGCCATCATTGGTGCTCTCGAGGCCGACGACAGGAACGGCCTGGGTCTCCTTGTTCTGTTGGCCCATGATGCCGACGCCAAAGTGCGGGGCGAGCGTGGGAATCTTGGCAATGGGCCAGTCCAGACGGACAAGCCGAGACAAGGTCTTGCCAGTCTTAGGGTCCCGCACAATGACGCGACCACCGATAGCGAGATCGCGATCCCACCAAGTCTCGTTGAGTGCGCCGGCATAGGGTGCAACGCCGAGTTGTAGGAAGCCGGCCTTGTTGGGCTTGGTGCTGACGGGCTTGAGGCGGGCGGTGAGAGCGTCAATGTGGCCGCCGACCATGGCGAAGCCGGGCGCCTGGCCCGTCTTGTAGCCGCGGCCGACGGCAAAGGCGATGATGGAGCTACCGTTGCGGGAGACGTAATACTTGCCGCCTGCGTGAATCTTGCCGGCCCAAGACTCGCGAGAGGGAAGCTGCAGTGTCAGGTCAGCATGACGAGCGGACAGACAAGCAGAATAGGGTTCAAGTCTTACCTCCTTGTAGCCGGCGCTATGTAGCTTGGTCTTGCAGTACTCGACCGTGTGGAAGACGGTCGGGTTCTCTATCAGAAAGTCGCAAAAGGGCTTGGTAAAGGCCTCGGGCTTGGTGGCAGCGACCTGGCAGAGACGGCAGTCGTTGTCCTGGTCGAGGTGCCAATTGATCTGGCTAACCTCGTGGGGCTGCAGCTGGGCGATGCAGGCGGCGCAGGCGCGGTTGTCCTTGACGTTGCGGCCGTCCATATCGGCGAGAAGGAAGCTCTGAGAAGCCTTGGAGGGGGTGCGGGAGGATACGGTGGCGGCGGCATTGTAGCTATCGACGACACTACAAGCCTGGGGCTGGGAGCGGCTGTAGGTGAAGCCGGTGAAGGAAGCGGCTGGTGTCGGGTCTCGGCGGGCGGGCCCAGCCGAGTAGCTGTCGGCGATGGAAAAAGGCGAGCGGCGTGTCATGATGTCGATGGAGAGTAGATGAGGAGGAGCGTTGAGGAGAAAGTGTGGAAGGGAAAGAGAGATGGCGGAAGCGGGGAGAGGATGTTCATTACAGAAGCGGCTCTTGGATAGGAAGGTCCGAAAGCGTCATTTAGACGAAATTGTCTGGTGGGGACTGGCGCACATTATCGCAGCTGATCCCCCAATGTCCCCCGACTTTTAGTGGCTTTAAGGTGGTCTCGGCACAGAGAGGGTGTGCTGCAGCTGGCCACTGAGAGCGCTGTATTCTACTACAGGTCGCTGTATATGGTTAGCGTTTAACATAGCGCAGGGCATTGTTAATATTGACGAATTGTCCCTCTAATAAACATCGACTGACAAACAAATCCGCTCACAATACTATGTTGTTGATCGCTGAAAACATATCGGCAAAGGTTTCTGTCCCGAAAACGTGTCCTGGTTGCCTGGTGTTTAGTCCGTATAATTCAGCCGCAAAAGGCATTCTCTCTGCCACTGTATCGCTCCTCAGTCTCCACCAGCCTCCCATTGTCTCGGTGGTCAGTGGCTCGTGCAACCTGACCTCCCGCATGAGCCGAGTCACTGAGCGTGAAGGGAGCTGAAAGAGAGACATAGGGTCCAGCTCGAGTAACTATATTGATCGCACATAGGGTGTCGTGTGCAGATAGCTTGCTCAACCAGCCTCGCTCGACGCCAGAATCATGTTCCAGCTGCTATATGGAGACAATTCACTGTTGACCGCGCAAAGATACCCAGCTCGATGATGGTGGTTCGAATTATGTATTAACAACTAATGGTAAAACAGCGCTCTATGCTATGCAATATAGAGGATCAACTACCTCTGCAAGGTGACGCACACACACAAGACCCCAGAATCTTCCCTTTTATACAAGAAAAGTCGCACCGCGATTTAGTAAGCGTGGTACTTGGGCCAGTTAATCGAGTTGACATCCTTGTAGCAGCGCGTGCTGGTTGCAAACTCGTGGCTCGACATAGAGCCGTCCGGTAGGTCGTTGACCATGGCGCACTGCGGCAGCAGACTCAACGGCGCGCAGCCCTCGGGAATGTTGCGCTCAATCTGGCCGTCCTCGCTGACCGTCGTCTGGGCCTGCTTGATAATGACAAACTCCTTGCCGCCATAGTATGCGAGCGCTTCACGGCAGGCGACGTACGTGAGCGGGTACAGCTCGGGGATCGGGTTGGGGAACCCCGTGATGCCCGTGCGATAGTTGCCATCCCCGCTGGAGCCCGCGTTGAGGAGCAGCGTCGAGAGCGTCTTCTCGGAATCCTTGTCGTGCACGAGCGACAGCACCTCGGGGAAGGGCGGGGTGCCGCCATCCGAGACGGTGTTGGAGTTGCCGTAGCGCACGTCGGACGCGGTGCCGTTGACGTAGAAGAGGCGCGCGGCGCGGGCGTCGGACGACTGGCCGACGTAGTTGAGCGCGGGGCCGACGTGGATCGAGGCCACAAAGGTGCCGTGCACGGGAGGGCTGAGGTCCTTGCTGGGGTCGGTCACGTTGAGTACCAGGTTGAAGCCGTGGGAGGTGGACGTCTCGGGGTACACAGGGCCGGTGCTGGTGGGAGCGGCGGCGGCGAGGCCGGCAAGTCCAAGAGCAGCAATGGGAGCAATCATGTTGACGGCGGTGATGGTTGGGCGTAAGTAGGAAGAGGCAAAAGAGAGTTGTGTGCTGATAGTTGAGGTGATAAAGGTGTTGACGATGATTCGCAAAAGAGTAGATGCAAGTGGCCGTCGAGTTACTTTATAGTTGACGCTCGGAAATACTTTCTCGATTCCCCCGCTCAACCTGCCCGATGCTTGGCCAATCGTCATGGCTCAACCCCCGGCAACACCATTCATTGGTGGCAATGCACTTTTCTCTGCTCATGCCAAGGGATCAAACTGGAGGCGGTGGGGTGGCTTCACCGAGCGATGCCCTTGGCGATACGAGTTTCTGGGGGTCTGTGGGCGCTCTGTCGTCATTCCTCCCACTTAACCAGTGATGAGCCGCTAGCCAAAGTCCATAGGGCCGTCGTGTCAGCTCGTACATATGACAGGTGTGTACGTAAGTGGGAGGGGTCAGCCCTGCGCCACGGGTTGGCGGAAGAGCAGAATAATTAAAACATCAAGCCTTGTGCCTGTTGGATCAGGCATCTAAATGCAGCATTCTCATTGGCTGGGACCCAGGAAGGGACCACTTATATTTATATAATATCACCAGAGAGGGTGGATACAGAATTATAGGATAATCAATAACATCAATAAAGTTAATTAAACCTCAACGATAATTATCGTCAGTTAAACCAACATCAAGTTTTAGTTAGTAGAATTACCTTAGTTAGTTACTTTAGGGCGCTATTTATTATTAGCCTAATGCACAGGTTTTATCGGCTACCACTAAAATACGTAACATACCACCACCTAAATCCTAAC
>JAPFSE010000750.1:0-33937 GCA_030777785.1 Beauveria caledonica | reverse complement strand
GACTTTTTGTACCCTGCTGTACCTTATTAATTAGTTCCTCCGTACCTAAAGTTGGCCTGCTTCTTCATCCCACCACAACCTGCTGGCTCATCCTGATTTTGCCCGCGTCCAGTCCCGACCATCCTCCCCAGCGTCAAACACACCTGGTGCCGTTGGCCGAATCACAGCCTCGCCATCCCACCACTGCTCCTCGTCGACCCATCATCGCTTGCTCGTGCCATTGCGATCTTCATCAGTTCTTTTCTTTTCATCGCGTCGCGCCGCCTGTGCCGCCTCCCTCGCCCACCATGGCGCGCGTCTACGCAGATGTCAACTCCAACATGCCCCGCAGCTACTGGGACTACGACAGCGTCAATATCAGTACGTTGCACCGTCGTCCGCTTCCATCCCGGCGTGACTCAGCTTCTGTGCTAACTCAGATCCCAGGTTGGGGCGTTTTGGAGAATTACGAGGTCGTTCGCAAAATCGGTACGCTGTGTTGCACCCCCGCCCACCAGCTCGCCAAATAATGGCAGAAAAATAAAACCCGCGTGAACTGGGCCGACACGCAAAAATTCTGACGCCATGTCATTATTAACATTTTTTTCTTCTTCTTCTAGGCCGCGGGAAGTACTCGGAAGTTTTCGAGGGTATCAACACTATCAACTACCAGAAATGCGTCATCAAGGTCTTGAAGCCCGTTAAGAAGAAGAAGATCAAGCGGGAGATCAAAATTCTGCAGAATCTCGCCGGCGGCCCCAACGTCGTCGCGCTGCTGGATGTTGTTCGCGACTCTCAGGTAAGCCTATGTACTATGTGGCAATCTACTCGCCGTTTACTTCCTTTACGTTACGAGGCTAATTAAGCCACCACCGTTACCAGAGCAAAACGCCCTCCCTCATCTTCGAATATGTCAACAACACCGACTTCCGCAACCTGTACCCCAAATTTAACGATCTCGATGTCCGCTACTATATTCTTGAGCTCCTCGTAGCCCTGGACTTCTGCCACAGCAAGGGCATCATGCACCGTGATGTGAAGCCGCACAATGTCATGATTGACCATGAGAACCGCAAGGTACGCTACCCATTAACCTCACACTTGAACCCTCGCTCCATCTTTTACTGACTCGCCTTTCAAGCTCCGTCTCATTGATTGGGGTCTGGCCGAATTTTACCATCCTGCTACAGAGTACAACGTCCGAGTCGCATCCCGTTACTTTAAGGGTCCCGAACTGCTCGTCGACTTCCAGGAATACGATTACAGCCTTGACATGTGGAGTCTCGGCGCCATGTTTGCGTCCATGATCTTCCGCAAAGAGCCCTTTTTCCACGGGCAGAGCAACACCGACCAGCTTGTCAAGATTGCCAAGGTTCTCGGCACCGACGAGCTCTTTGAGTACCTCGACAAATACGAGATTGAGCTCGACGCCCAATACGACGACATACTCGGCCGCTTTCAGAAGAAGCCTTGGCATAGTTTCGTCACGTCGGAGAACCAGCGCTTCGTGTCCAATGAGGCTATTGATTTCCTCGACAAGCTGCTGCGCTACGATCACCAAGAGCGCCTCACCGCAAAGGAGGCACAAGGCCACGCCTACTTTGACCCCGTCCGCGATCCCGAAGTTTTCAAGCACAACCTCGACAACGCCAGCACTGGTGGGCCGTACAAGACCGCTTGAGCGATGCGCGTTGATTTTACCTTTTCGACTAGCCGATGGCATTCGCCGGAGTGTTTGCCGCCTACTTGGAGGGAGATGCGTACTTTGCCTTTACACAGCCGTAGGCGAAGGCAGACGGATTATTTCGCTATGAACGATGCCTCTGGAATTTGCTCTGAAATCCTGATGCGGATGGAACTTGGAGGCACACGGCTCGTGTTTCATACTATAAGCACACAAGTGCATCACGAAAAAAACAACCCCAAGCTCGAGAAATATGCACGTCAGCGCGTGTATGACAGACAAAAAGACAACGAAAAGGCAAACGGCTGAACACTGGAGTCAATGGCGCAGACTGAATCACGATTCTAGAACGAACATGTAAGAAAGGCGGGGTGATTCACAGCTCATGCAGAAGCCCGCCCGGACAGTAGTATTATGACGGTACGCTCGCCGCATTCGTCTACATGTGCGCGAGCTCGTCTGGTTTTGAGTTTCTTGGGTTCCTTTCTCGGCGTTGCAGGAATTAGGGAATCATGGCCGACACAGCCATCTTACGCTTTTTTTGAGCATTGCGGAGGAATACAACAAAACAAGGGAAACCAGACTTGGATGATGAGGCCTCCTCGATTTTTTGATTTTTTTTGCGTTATCCTTTCGAATGCATGGAGAGACGTTTTGGTGTTCATTTGCTTTGCTTTTTTGGTTTCTGTTTTGCTGTCCGTGGTTTGTTTTGCCTCGTCTTTTCCTCGGCTTTTTTTCTACCAGTCAAGTCTTTTTTCTACCAGTCGAGTCTTTTTTCTACCAGTCGAGTCTCTTGGTTCTCGTTTGTTTATCGGCTCTTTTTCTTATTGGGCCATGATGTCCTTCTAACGACAGCGAAAGTTTCTAATCAAAAAAATACATCACACCATTTTGCATAGCATCGCCAGCTCAGTCGTCTTCTCCTCGTGACACTAATTTATCGACGTATTAATACTTTTTCTTTCATTTTCATTTACTAGATGGGCCACCATGAATAGATGAAAAGGCAAAGATATCAAAATTGTATGTGATCCAAACTCCACGGTATCCCGTACTCCCCATGAAAACAAAAAAACCAATGACAATGTGCCATGAATAGCTGTCCAAAAATGCTGGGCCTCTTCTTACTTATAAACAGGTAAAACAGAAGTCGCGCCCACACGTATATCCGTCAACGCCGCACGTGCCCTTTTGTTCCGCCGAGGCGTCTACGTTCGGCGGCGCCGCGCTTGCCGATTTGCGCCTGCGTTCTTTTGCTTCCTGGCGATCTCTGCTGGACCTGGACTTGTCTCGCGATAGCGACGACAGAGCGCCTAGGCTCAAGCGCGTTAGGGAAGAGGAGGAGGGTTGTTTCGATTTTCGGCGAGACGAGCTGTTGCTGTGGGAGGATGAGCCGTGCGTTTTCGATCTGGAGGAATAGTGCGCGGGTGTGAACGCGTGAGCCTGTTTCAGCGCGGGCGGGGTCGGTTTCTTCTTGATGAGAGTCTCAATGTCGTCTTCTCCGCCGTCGATAAGGGATAAGAGAGAACGTCTCGAGGACGAAGAGCCGTTTCTGGCACTCTTTGTTCCAGACACTGGAGCCGATGTTCGTGACGAGCCTGGTGATGTCAGCCTCGATCGTTCGCCTGTGCTACTGGGCGATGATTCCTTCGAGGTCGGATTTGGGGTGGACGTCATCGATGTCAGAGAAGTTATCGACTTCCGATTGTCGTACCGCTTCGACTTGCTCTGTTGTGGCAGCGGACGTCGCGGTGCCGGTGATAAGGGGGTGTGGTTCGACCGATATGGACGAGCGGTCTCCTCTGTGTCAATGTCAAACCCATCGGGATCTGCTCTGACAAAGAGAGCTTTGGTAAACTCGTATTTCGTTGTGACTGGCACTTGATCGGACTCCTTTTCGATGGGCTTGTCCTTTTGAGCGCTCTTTTCGGGAATCTTCATTGTAGGCTCCACGGTTTCAGTGTACTGCATTTCCGTCTCTTCACCCATAAGTGGTATGTCTGCTGCAACGTCTTCGAAAATGTCCATGCTTTCATATATGGGCTCTTCATCGACAAAGATTGGTTGCTCAGGCACGATTGGCGGTACTGGCGCGCCGTTAGCAGATGCCGCGGCCATGTTGTTAATTTGAGTGTCCTCCTTGAGAAAGTCATAATGGCTGATGGGGCTAGAGGGAGCATCTTCGACTTCCGACATCACGTCGACGCTGTCTAATATGTCTGCGGCTCCCAGTAGATTATCGTCTTGAAAAGGAGGCTCCGCAGGTACAGAAACACTCCTCACTGGTTGTGTGTCTGCTTGCTCGTTGGACGCTTGTTCACTAGACGCTTGTTCGCTTCGGACATCAATTCCGCTGTCATCGCCATCACCACCGATGGGCATAGGTGGTCTCCCTGCCTCATCGGGTTCTGTAGTCTTGCAAGGTGGAACAGATGCAGCTTCTGTCATGTCCATAGTGTCATCTCGTGGCACGTTTGTTTCGGTACAATTGCTCGGTGTGAGTTCTTTGCTCACATGGCATTCTACCAGTTTCGCAGTAGCCGTCTGTTCAGCAACCTTCGAGGACGACGGCTTTGACACGGAAACTGCTTCCCTGCGTCGGGCAATAGCTACTGGAACATGTGATGGCTTCTTCTTCCCGCCTATAGAAACACGCTTCAAGGAACTAAGCAGCGCCGGCGATTCGTCGTCAGAAAGGGCATACACTGTATCAATGTAGTTCTCGCCCAGAAAACTATGCACCTGTACTTCCGGCTTCTTATATGAAAACACAGGGTTCTTGATGGGAAACGCTGCGGGTGCTTGATCGTCCGATACCCCTTCGTCATCTTCTTCAAAGTGCACCACGCTGTTGACATGATTTTTCATGGTTTGGCGCATAATCTGGGTTGACTGTGGCTTTTTCGGCGTAGTTCGAATCGGGAGGCTCGTCACTGTGTCCTGAGAATCAGGAATTGTAGATGGAATCTCCTCGCTCGATTCTTCCGCAGTAGCTTTCCCATCGGCAGCTGCTGCGAGTTCTTCTGCTTGTTGCTTCTCTTTCAAGGCCTTTTCGGCCTCTTCCTTCTCCTTTGCTGCCTTTTCGGCCTCTTCCTTCTCCTTTGCTGCCTCTTCAGCTTCCTCCTTTTCCTTCTTTTTCCGTTCCTGTCGCGCTTGCACTGACAATGCTCGCAAATGCATCTTTATTTTGTAGCTGGTGCGTCGCTCTACGGAGACTTTTTCCCATGACACTTGCTCGCCGAACTTGGCTGGTTTTCGTTCACGTCCTGATCGTCTACGGCCTTCAGCGCTAGCGTCAGGCTCATCACAATGTTCTTTGGCCGCTGTAGAGCGACGAACAGCTCTGTCGATGAGCTCCTGTTGTATCTTTCGCAGCATAGTTTCGGCCTTGCTAGCATCTTTGTCCCTCTCTGCTGCCCCGTCCGACTCGGTCCCGGAATTTTCCCCTTTTGGAGCCGGTTTGGTGCCATCCCGGTTTCTCTTTTTCGACGTTGCTTTCGACGCCAGCTTCAATGCTTCAGTCAATTCAGCCCAGAGCGCATCGTCGTCATCGTCGCCGAATTCGCCAGCAGGGTTTTCCAGGTCAGGTAGTCCACCGTTGTCCTCGCCCCCACCGTCATAGGCACCAGTATCACCACTAGGAACACCGGCGTCACCATCAGGAACACCGGCATCACCATCAGGAACACCGGTATCACCATCAGGAACGCTAACATCACCGGTAGGAGCGCCTGGGGCATCACTGGGCTTAGGTGGTCGGCCCAATCGTTTGCCATTCTTGGAAAATCGTGGCTGCGGGTGCCTACGTCGTCGTTTGCGACCCAAGGCATCGTATGTAATCTCCATCTCTGGTTGACAGTTATCCGTGCTCTCATACTCAAATGTTAGATGCGACGGCATTAATGCGGGATCCAGCTGAAGAGTCGGCATATTCGACGTCGGCTGCATTCCTTGCGGTGGCCATGTCGCTGCGCCGTATGTCAAGTTTTCGGGCGCGATCCAAGAGCCCGGTGGCATCGGAGCACCATTTGGTACTGGAAACTGGCCAGGAAAGCCGTCCCATGGCGAGGCATAAGGACCCGAGCCTTGGAAAGGATTGCCATACCAACTTTGCACGAAGCCCGAGTGTATGCCACCAGGAATGGCAGGCATGTACCCAGGAGGGGCAGTGCCAGGAGCATAAGTAACAGGTGTCTCATTCGTTTGGTCAACTTGATAATTGACAGTACCAGCCTCATCTTCCCTGGGGTCGCACTGCTGCGTATCCAAGTGGTATGGCAGGCTGTCAGGGTGTACCAGGGTATCAAGCTGTGCATTCATCACCGGGTCGACTAGATTGATGTCTCCTGCTGGTATCGTGAAAAGCGCTGGGTCAATAGCCTCAGCTGTCTCTGCAGATTTCCCGTCATACTTGTTAAATATCTGGGCAAGCGTCGCACGGAAGCGGGGGTCGGCAAAGGCTCGCTCCAGATGCTGCTGGTATGCTTTGTCGTCTGCTCCGCCAGGCAGTTTTTCATCCTGTGGCGGTAAAGAAGTATGCACGATGCTGTTTGATTCTTTGACAAGCGGCGGAGAGGCTGTACGCCGCCGCTTTGGCACAGGCTCGTTTTCCATGACCATCCATCCGCAGTTCGAGGGCTAGTAGAAGCTATGTGGCGTGCCAGATTCCACTATTGAGAGTGGCTATGTGGAACATTTCCGTGATTGGGCCGTGGAATAGTGATTATATCGCGAACGGCGCGTGCCTCGTTTCGTAGAATCGCGGGATAGTCGTGAAGATGTTGTCGTTTGGCAATGTAAATAGACTGCTCTGTTAGCTGGGTTTACATTTTGGCCCACCGCGTTGTGGCGGTGGGTACGCGTAGAGTGCAGGTACTCTCGCCCGCTAAAGCGCGTCACATTCAGCGCTACAGACAGTTGTGCAGGGGAAGCCCCTTTCTACACACAGGTATCACTTGAACTAATTCTGACCATATTAACGGTAGAGTTAAACTTAGAAGAGCTTCACGATGTTTGAGCAGATTGCCATACATCCGCCATGTACTGCTGGGCCGGAATTATGTCCATTGAGCATCTAGGTACCTAGGTAGGTCGTCACTGAAGCTTGCCCCCCCCACACCAGAGAGTTGGGGTGCTGGAGAAGCCCCCACCAAGTTGCCTCCAAGAGGCTAACTACTTGCTACCTACCTACTTGCAACAACGCTCGTGACAACGTCATTCGACACCTTGTACTGCTCAACTACGAACCCAAAAACTTGCCCATTTACCTCATGACAACAGAATGGGCGCAATATTATAGAGAAATATGTTCTGTCAAAAGTGCCGCCAGCCTCTCAAGCTGGACGGCTCCCTTCAAGACCTAAATCCAGCCGCCTATGATCTTTTGGTTTGTATGTCCCTTCCCGCCTGCAACCATCAGTCTCTGGCAGAGAGAAAGCTCACCTCATCTCTAGCTTCAGCATCGCCACAGCCACCCAAACAGACAGTCGTCCAGTTTCCGGCCAAGTCACAAATAAAAGGGCAAGATGCGGCCCGAAAACCACTCTATGAGACAGCATCGCAAAGCGCAAGCAGCCAGCCGACGTTCAAACGCCATCACGGCAGCAACCCACGAGACCCCGCCATGTCCTTCATCTACCTCTCCGAATCACAGCTCGGCCATCAACATGATCGCTCACAATCACCGAGACAACAGCAGTCCTCGCCCCGCGCGTCTGGTCCGTCGCCGACCAAGGCACAGCAATCTTCCTCCCACCAGACCGACGCCGCCAGCTCGACGCTACGCGAGGACGAAATGGGCCGCGTCAACCGCCTGTTCGAGATTCTCACGGCACGCTCCGACATTGACTACCCCATCTGCATTGAGTGCACCGACATGCTCGTCGATGGCCTGCAGCGCAAGCTCGACACGGCCACCCGCACACGCGACGCCTACATCACTCACCTCAAGGAGCTCCGCGCCGCGCAGCCCAGCGAGGCCGACAAAAAGGCTGCTGCGGAGCGGCAGCGCAAGGCCGAAACCGAGAGGGCGGCCGCCATGAAGGAGCTCAAGCGCCTCGAGGCCGAAAAGGACGCCCTTGACGAGGAGATTCTCGCGCTCGAGGACGAGTCGCTGCAGCTCGACCAGGAAGAGGCGGCTTTCTGGGCCGGGCGCAACGCTTTCGCGACCGAAATGGCCGAGTTCCAGGCCGAGAGGGACAGCGTCAACATGAAATACAGCAACGACTCCCAGCTGCTGCAAAAGCTGCAACGAACCAACGTCTACAATGACACCTTTTGCATCAGCCACGATGGCAGCTTCGCCACCATCAACAGCCTGCGCCTTGGCCGCCTCTCCAGCAAGCCCGTTGACTGGCCGGAGATCAACGCCGCCTGGGGCCACGCGCTGCTTCTCCTCGTCACCGTCGCCGACAAGCTCGAGTTCCGCTTCCAGGACTACGAGCCGCAGCCCATGGGCAGCACGTCCAAGATTATCCGCTTCGACGCGGCCGCCGCTGCCAGCCCTGCTGCCAGCCGCCACATCGACGCCCATGCCCGCGCCGCCCGCCCACCGCCCGCGCCGCCCAAGAAGAACGTCCTCGAGCTCTACAGCTCCGGCGGCGACCTACCCCTCGGTCTACGGCTGCTTCACCGCGGCTTCGACAACGCCATGGTCGCCTTCCTCGAGCTCGTCCGCCAGCTCGGTGACCATATCCAGCGCAAGACGGCCCGCACCGGCCGGCCTCTCTGCCTCCCCTACCGCATCGACGGCGACAAGATTGACGACGTCAGCATCCGTCTCGGCATCGCCCAGGACGACGGCTGGACAAAGGCGTGCAAGCTGACGCTCACATGCTGCAAGTTCCTCCTCGCACATGCTAGTAATGTGAGCACGGTGACGCGAGATCTAGACTCGTAGAAGCGCAGATGGGAGATGGCTGGTATGGAGGGGTAATCGGGGCGTATTACGGTATATACAGGATATTGATTAACAATGGCGTTGCAACGGCTTGGGCACTTTGCGGAGTTAAATAACGAAAATAATGCTGATACTTTGCAATGCTGATGCAATTCTCATGATGGGATGTTCGGAGTCAAACCACTGCTTCGAGTTCTATTATCTGAGCATACACATCACGTCCGCCAAGGCGGCAGGCATCAATATTATTGCACCCAAAACTGCAGAATATACTTTTACTTTTTATGTTTTGCTCAACAAAGACTATCCAAAGAAAGAACATGCATAATGTTGCCACATAAGAGGAGCCGCTTTTTGTTCGCTTCTCCCAAAAAAAAACATCCCTCGCTAATATCATTCGAGCTGTTTCCCTTTTTTACCACCTCCCGCAAACTCTCACAAGTGAACAGTGCCAAACCAGAACCCGACAACAATAGAGTAAGACAATAAAAACAACAATGCAAACAAAATCAATGCTACAAAATGCAAATGTGCGTGATTGTTTCATGATAATGCGAGGACACAGCTGCAAAAGTAGCTACTGCTTGCCGAGAATGGTAGCCTCCAACTTGTCCTTCTCACCACTGTGCTCGCACATGTCGCGGAAAATGCTGCCCTCCGTATCCCAAAGTTCCTTGGGACTACCGTACTCGGCGACGGCGCCTTCGCTGAGGACGAGAATCTTGTCAAAGTCGGCAATGGTACTTAGACGATGCGCAATGACAAGCAGGGTGCTGTTGTCAAACTCCTCGCGGATGCTGCGCTGGATAAGCGCGTCTGTAGCCATGTCAACGGCCGATGTGGCCTCGTCGAGGACCATAATTTTGGGGCGGGAGACAATGGCGCGGGCAATGCAGAGCAGCTGGCGCTGACCTTGGGACAAGTTGCCCCCCGACTCGGAAATGCCGCTGTTGAGATCCCGAAAAATGTTGGTGTTTTGCGGCGCGACGGTAGAGTTGGAAGACGACGCAGGCTCGTTGGCGGGAGTGGCGGGTAAGGAATCAACGAGGTGGACACGCTGAAGACATTCGCGGAGCTCCTCATCACTATACCTCTCAAAAGGATCAAGATTGGAGCGAACGGTTCCGGAGAAAAGAACGGGGTCTTGAGGGATAATGGCGAGGCGCGAGCGCAGGCTGTGAAGATCAATATTGGAAATATCGATCCCGTCAATGATGATGGAGCCGGAGCGCGCTTCCAGGAAACGGAATAGAGCAAGAGTCATGGAGGACTTGCCAGCGCCAGTACGGCCAATTACACCAACGCGCTCGTTATTCTTGACGACAAAAGAAACGCCCTTGAGAACGGCAGGCAGGTCATCTGCATAACCGACAACGACGTCCTTCATCTCAATAGTGCCAGAGGTAGGCCAGGCGGCAGGGGGTTCGACACCGTCCTGTTGCTCCATCTTCAGCTCTGAGTACTCAACGACACGCTCGGCAGCGTTCATGTCAAGCTCCAGGCCAGCGTAGGCTCGAATAGCGAAAAGAATCGTGTTGGCGAAATCGAGCGCAAAGGACATTGCAAAACCAGCCATGGCAGCGTTGGTCTTGGTGAGAATGATGATGACACCGACGCAAGTAGTGAAGATGGTGCCAATGGCTGCCATTCTGATACCCATCCAACGGTTGAAAATCCAAAAGTGAACCTTGTTAGTATTCCAAGTGTCGAGGTGGTAGTGCATGCGCTTGACATAGTCCGTGTTCTTCTTGAAAGCTCGCAGTGTGGAAACGCCGGCGAGCGTGGTATTGAACAGTTCAAAGACGGGAGATTTGGAGTTGCTTTCAAGACGCTTCATAGGTCGGGCACCGTCCATATACTTCTTTCCAATGAAACCAGCGCCGATGATGAGCAGTAGTGCCAAAGGCAGAACAAGTGGAGTGACCAAAGTCGACGCGGCACAGACAGCAATAATGGCAAGACATCTACCGATGAAGAAACTGATGCTGAAGCTCAGGCGGGTGTCGATGACATCGAAATCAGCAGTCATGCGGTTGAGGACTCTGCCAACGGGAACAGTATCGAGCCATCTCAGGGGCGTGCGGACAACAGTGAAAAGAATTTGTTCAAAGAGCTTGTGGCTAGCTTTGAGACTCATGGTGAAAGCCCACAGCATACGCATGGAACCAACAACGCCGCTCGCCAAAGCAATAGCGGCGTAGATGCCGAGGTAAAAGCTCAAGTGTTGGTCGTTATCGGTAACAGGTGCAGCAGCAGCATGAAAGCTACCGTGCTGCAGCGAAAACATGCTAGCGGTCCCATGAGAGGAGTAAGTATTGATGGATATCGTCGAGTTATGGGTGGGTGTCTTGACAGCTTGTCCAGTCCAGATCTGCAGCCACCAGTTGCGACCAACGTTGCCAGCTTCGTAGGCAACGTAGAAGAAAGCGCAACCAATCCAGAAAGGAAGTCCGCCACTGGCATTGATGTAGGTGGCATAGACGTGACGTTTGACAGAGCCCTTTTCGATTTTTTCGTCTTCGACAAACTTCTTGGCGGATTTGGAAGGAACTCTTTGCAACTCATGCTCAATGTCAGAAGTTTCTTCGGAATTGACCATGGTTTCGGCGTTGGTGACCTCATCGGCCTCAATCTCGGCCTCGGTTTGAGTATGACTGCGAATTTTATAGAGAGTACCATCTTCAGCGAGGTCACTGGTGAGACCAGAGTGAAGGACCGTACCCTCACCAAGCTCAGCTAGGTATTTGGTCTTAGACTCAACCAGGGCAACATGGTGAGTGACGAGGATACGGGTACGACCCTGGCAAATGGGACCAGCAATGCAATTCTCGAAGATCTGTCGGCCAACGTGGGCATCGACAGCACTAAAGATGTCGTCTAGGAGCAAGAGTTCGGCACGTGAGTAAATGGAACGAGCGAGAGTGACACGCCACTTCTGGCCGCCACTCAGATTAATACCGTTGGCACCCAGCTCAGTCTTGTCACCGTCCTCGAGAATGTCAAGATCCTTGCGCAGAGCACAGACCTCAATGACAGTGTTGTAACGCTCCTCATCGAATGGCAGACCAAAGGTAATATTGTCACGGAGGGTGGCATTCTCAAGCCACGGGTTCTGGCTGACGTACGCAACAGTGCCCGGAAGGATCCAGTTACCTTTGTGGGCCTTGCTGTCGTTGCGCTCGGCCAGAGGCGGTAAACGAGGCATGATGACCTTGCCGGCAAGAAGATCGACTTCACCAATGAGAGACGAAAGCAAAAGACTCTTGCCGGTACCAGTTTTACCAGAAATGACAGAAAGCTCACCCTGGGGAAATGAGAGGTTCAGGTTGCGGAGGACAAATCGCTCATCTTCGGGAACCTCGTCGTCGACAGGCCAAGCAATAGACGCATTGTCGAGAGCGGCATCATGACCGCGTGTGATGATGTCGGTCATTTCCGGACCCTCGAGGTACTTGCCAAGTCGGCGGATAGAGATGAGGGTGTCGAGGCCATAACCAATGAATTCAGGGAGAACAGAGAGACTCATTTCTAGACTCTTGAAGATGCCAATGGCAACAAAAGCGGTAGAGGGTTTGAGAGCTCCATTCTGAACAGCATATACAGCGAGCGAGACGACAGCGAGTAGGATGGGGCTGACAATCCAGCAAGTGAAGAGAATAAGATCAATGGCGAAAATGTATCGGATTGTGCCGAGCTCCTTTGCACGCTTGGCCATGATGCGTGAGGACCACTCCTTCTCGAGAGCAGAGAATTTGATCTGCCGAATACCAAGGAGAGCCTCGTTGATCATGGCAAGCTTCTCGTCACGAATCTTCATGAGCTTGTCCTCCTGCTTCAGATAGATCTTTGAGGCGTACATGTTGATTGGTAAAACAATGGCCCAGGCAATAACGCCAGCCAAATATGGTTGGTAACCGATGAGCCGGACGAGGAAGATGGAGTAAAGGATGAGCTTTGAAATGGCGTTGATGATGATGAAATGCATGGCAAGGAAATCGGCAATGCGTCTCGAGTCAACACCGACCAGATTCACAATGGCTTGTCGCGAGCGAAGAACGGTTTCGTCCGACTTTTCGTCCTTGTCCTCGTTGTCTTTGGTATCCTTCTTGTTGTCCTGATTATTATTGTTATCGTCGTCGCTGTTCTTTTTAGCTTCTACGTCAGTGTCACGGTTTTTCTCGGCGGTCTTGACGTTCTTGCGTCGGAGAGACTTTTCAAAGACAAGGGCGGAAAGCTGAGCAGACATGGGGATACCCATGCCGACAATGGCATACCAGTTGAGGTAGCCATCAAGCCACTGCTCACTGATGCCACAAAGTCCGAGACCAACAATGTGAAGCCAGAAATCACCAAATTTCACTTCATCTCGAGGAGTGACTTCGAGCTTCTGGATGAGCTTTAGGAGAACCAAGTAGGGAATCATGCCGACGGCGACACGGAAGAGGGTGCCAGTCCACTGGATGGCGAAGCGCCAGCCGTAGACGTGGATGAGATTGCGAAGCAGACCAGCACCAAATTTAAAGCTCTCCCAGGATTCGACGAGACACTTGGATCTGGCGTAGCTGGGGGGGCGGGGAACATCGGTCTGCTTCAGGTCACCCTTTTTGCCTCCAAGGTCGAGTGTCTTACGACCCCAGCCCCAGGTAAATCTGTCAAGAGCATTGACGCTAAAGTTGCGGTCGACAGGCTCATCGTGGTAAAAGACATCGGGGCGGCGAGGGATAAGCGTAGAAGCGATGGCGAGAAGACCGGCAGAAGCAAGAGTGCAGAGGCGCAGGATGAGGGTGACATCGAGCTGGAGGGATCTGTATTGACCGACATGATTGGCTTCGGTGGTTGCGACAACAATGTTGACCAGGGAAGCGAGGAAAATACCGAGGCCGATGTTATAAACTTGGATGAAGTTGTGGTGAGCAGACAAACAAGCGGCTTGCAGCAAGATGAGAATCTAGCAATCGAAAGAGTGGACAATTAGCAAACAGGAGCGAAAAACTCTCGAGACACTTGAGAAGGCTATGAGGCCAAGTTGAGCCAGAGAAAAACTCACCCAAGCACTGGTGGTGAGCCAGGTGGACAGAAATAAGCTGTCATGGGAAGAAGCAGTTGAGTTCAAGACGGCGACAGCAATAGACAACGCCGCAGTGGATGCAGCCAGAAAAGTCACGGTAAACTTGCTGGCTTTGTTGGAAAAGGCCGCGATAGACTCGGGAGTAGCGACACCATCCTGGTCCTCGTAAAAGTTGTCCTTGGGAGCTCGGGAGCGGATTTGGGAGACAATGGCGGAGAAAGCAGGCAGGGTGGTGACAGCCGCAACAGCTAGTCCGGCAGCCGCGGCGTAGGAGAGCTGGTCGTGATCCATGACTCGAAGAGGGCGCGTAACAAGAAAACAAGACGCCTCCGCAAAGGAATGGTGATGGCTAACGAGGACGACGCAGAAAGAGAAACGCGTGCCCGGTCAGCTGCCCGTCCTGTTTTTTTTTTCCTTGTCACCTTCGTGCTACGTCCAAGACCGAAGGGTAGCAGCGGCGGGTCCGAGCTAAGCGTGTGCCGTGCAGGCAGCTGGTGAGCGGCTGCCGTGGAGGACAAACGGGCTCAATGATGCTATCGGCTTGGCGGTGGCGGCAATGGGGAGCAGCCAGAAACGAAACACAACCAGATCTTGATGAAAACCGAAGACAAGGCGCGTAGAGGAAAAAATTCAGAAGACAGGAACCCGGAGAGAAAAAGTGCCTGGGGCCAAGCAGGGGAGCAGGTGGTAGTCTTATGACGTGCACCGCTCAGCCTGTTTGATTACTGTTGAGTCAAGGCTCCCACCCCCGTACCTAGACATTGAACGAATAAGTACTAATACCAGTTGGGAGAAGGCGTTATCGAGTCACTAGGTAATCACTTCCAGGTGTGGTAATTTAAACGAGTTAGCCTAAAAAAATCGAAGAATAAAATGATAACATTTAGAACACAGCAATTCGTAAAGCGAGTGGCCAAGATGAGGAAAACAAAGTACCGATTTGCAGTAATGGCGTGCCGGAAATACCTACACGGGTACGGAGAAATACACACGGCTGGCGGCCGGCAGGGTCTGGCGGGCGAAAGTTAGTCACCAAAGTGGATGAGGCTGAAGGGAAGATGGGCAACTAATAACTTTGACTGAGCAGGTGAACCGTCACTGGTCGTAACCAATGATGGTTCGTCTGTGGAGGGGCAAAGGGCTTCAGAAGAACAAATTAGGTGCTCGCCGGTTCAACTTTTGGAACTTTCGTAGCGCTACAGATACAGCCGAAGAGGTCACTTCAAGAGGAAAAAAAGAAACCGAGTCCCCCCACTCCATGAACAGGTATGTAAGGAGCGGAGGCGGGCTGGAATGGGGCTAACATCGGCGCCGCCGTCCTCAATTGCGAAATCGTTGCGCTGGCTTTCCCCCCCCCTTTTTTTTTTCTTTTTTTCCTCTTTTTTTTTCTTCCTTTTTTTGCTTTGGTAATCTTGGACCCCTAGGCAGCGATTGAGACGTGACCTCTGTCCGGCTCAAGTAGGGTACGCTGACGGGAGGCAGCAGTAGTTTGTTTTCGGCCCTTCATTTATTTAGTTCAAAGTCGACGCAAAATGCTGCCTGATGGCGATACTAACCAGAGTTAGCCCCCCAAACAACAAGACAGAAGCCATTTTTTCTGACCGATACTGCTTTGCAAACCTCTCAAGAGTCACTCGCTGCCTCGCGGCTGAAAAAAACTTTAATCGTTTTGGGTCCACCGGATGACTCTAATTAAATTATATTACGGGAGTACAGTGAACGACGTCCAAGATCGGGGAAGCCTCCCCAGCCGGCATCTCAGCCGTCTGTGACTCGCGCCAGCCTCTCCCCAGTCGACCGGAAGCACAACCGCCGTCCTTGCTCTTTACCTTTACCATGATGACAAACAAAAACTCTGAGCGTTGGCCGGCAAGCTGAATTAGGCAGGCGACGATGCTGGGACCGTGGGGCTTCACAAACGGGCGGTGGCCGTGGCGGCTATTTATGTACAGTAATTAGGCACGAGTCACCCATCGAAGTGGGTTGGTGGGCTGTCAGAACCTGGGGGCATGGCTTGGCTTGCCTTTGTCCATGTCCGTCGACCCAAATCCTTCGGCGTGGCAAGTTGCAGCTATCCTCATCACCGTGCCCTTTTGCGCCGGCCGAACACTGGCGCTGGCCAACACCCTACCCTACCAAACTACGCCGGGCACACTGGACATGTTTTATTTTGTTTTGAATCAGCGACCTTGCAGGGACCTTGGTTTCAAGCCCGGAACCGGGCACTGCGCAGCGCTGGAAGTCGTACCCGGCCAAACGCAGACTTCATCTCGCTTCCTTGCAAGCCACCCGTCGAGGCTGGCGCTGGGCAGTATTCGTACTACAAGTCATGCAGACAAAGGCTGCTGTGAGCCTGCGCCAGAGCATGTATCAACACCTGCATATTATCCAACAGCACACGAACAATACACGTAACTAGTTCATGATCTGCAGCCATGTCTCTTCTTCACGTTTTGCGCCGATCCAATCGGGCACCTTCGTTTACTCACCAGAGTCACCACCCATCGCCAACCCCTCCCTCCCTCGTCCTCTTTATCACCACCCCGTTACCCGTATCCACGGCCAGGTGCATCCAAACGTTTATGCAGCTAGCGTCCTTTGTCACGGATCCTCTTGTGCTGGGTGGTGCTTCGCGCGCATCTTTAGATTCTTTTGTTTTGGACAGTGACAATCATGCGTTGCGCATCTCTTGAACTGTCGAGGAAAGCTCTAACGTTACAAAGCCCACGCAGCCAAAGTACCAAATGCTTGTATCCGTCATCAATCAGCCTTTTGCGAGGGCGTCTAGGCATTCGGTCACATGACTTCACATCAAGCCATCTCGCAAGATCTTACGTCCCCTTTCTGGCTCTTAATCGCCTCGACTATCACCTCAAAGATTCTGCAATGACGACGCGCAATCTACTCTCTGGCCCCCTATCTACTGCTCAATGTCGAGGTTCTGTTAACGTCCTCCTCGCTTTTCCGTACCCGCTACATAAAAGCTAGCCTTCTACGGCTATTTGTACATACTGGTAGTAGGGAACCGCGCTCTTCTGGCCGAGGTTATGGCGCCAGCTGTGGATATGTTCTGGGCGAATTACAAAATCCAACGCGCGTCAGAGTGATGAAATATGTATGTGAATGGCAAACGCGCCTAGAAATGGATGCCCAAGGGTCCCAGGCTGCGAAAGGACGACAAGATGTGAAAAGGACAACAGACTGTGCAAGGACGTGGTCTCTCAAATAGTACTCGATTCACCACGAAGAAATCTCAGTAACAACCAGAGCAGAGCCAACTATGGATTGGGCCCCTCTGGTTTCCGGTTGAAGACACGGGCCGAAAGAGAGGCCATGCTACCAGTCGTCAGTAGAGGTCGTTTACATTGTCCAAAAAACAAGTACCGACCCAAAGGAAACAAAAGTATACGCCCGGGGGCTAAATGTTCCAGGAAACAGCTGCTCTCCTCCCTCCCAACTCAGCCCCTGCATGTACATTCGAAATCTCGGACCAATCCCACCTGCATGCGCCAAGCCCCGTGATGGGTTGGCAGCTGAAAGTACTTTCTGTGGCTGTCCTGATTGCATGTAGGTTTGGGCATCGCCGCACATCACAGCAACGGCGTCACGCGTGGTGGTCCAGAATCAGTCTGCTCAAAGCCTGACACTTGGCACGTCACTCGATATCTCAGCTGGCGAACTCGATATCTCGGACTGATGAGCGTGCCACAGTCCCAGCATGTATCTGCAATGGCGCATCTCGACCTCGATAGGGCCATGCTGACAGATCGACGGCTGCATTTCCACTGGGTAATAAGCTAAACAGTTTCTGACCACCATGGTGTTCCGGGGTGACTCACATCCCAGCGTAAAATATACCTTGTGTTAGGCCAACAGGCGGTATCCTTTCGTCGTAGATTTTCACGCCTCTGGTTCCATACGGCTGGAAAACGTGGATCAACTACGGATACCGTGAGTGATCGAACCGACTGCCATTTCTCATATTTGGGAATGTTTATTCCTGAATTCATCCTTCTGTTGCGTCCGATGTGATAACATGGGACGCGACACATTTGTTACCTCGGGATGATCATTCGCAGGCACCGCTCAACCGCAATATCGCAGTTGCCCGGTAAGGAAGCTGCAGCTAGTTTTTGCATGTCGATCAGACATTGGGGCTAAACTGCAGCCGCTTTCTTCCCTTGGTTGCTCTACTCGGCAGCATCGTGACGCGCCCGCATATCCACGCTCAGCACGGAGTACGCGGCTACCCTAGATGCGTCTCGTGGACGTGTGTGACGGCTTGTCCGAGGCGCGAGCCGAAGGTGGTGTTTAAGAAGGATGTCCCGGCCCTGTGATTCAGTGACATGGCCTTTACGCTCTTTGTTGTGTCGTGTGCTGCTGCTGTGCATGTTCTTGTTGCCCTGCCTTTGGAACTTGTCTGTACATGTACGTGCCACGCCTCGTAGGTATTCAAGAGATTGCTAGGAAGATGTCTTTGACCAAATCATATACTTTTACCAAGCGATGAGGATCGAAGAAAAATCTTCTTACCCCAAGCCCATGCAACAGAGGCGAAACCATTCGTCATAGAATCCCAGAGCGATTAAACACTTTTCATCATGTGAGGGCACGCCGTTTCACACTCAGCGCGTCCCGACAAGAGGTAAGTGAGACAAAATCCATGCATAGTGGGAACCGAGCATATGCGACGGGGCGAGACAGCAACAACAAGACTCATGCAAGTCCAATACCGAATAGCGTGGTCGATAAAAAAGGCTTCATCTACGTGGTGATGCACAAAGTTGAGACCTCCATCCACAATGGGCTGCGTCTCATTAAATAGCTGCAAGGTGCGTGGCTCAGATGGTAATACAGGGGGTCCCAAGGTACCTAACCAATTCAGTTGCCTGTAGGTACCTTAAGGCAAACGCACTGTAACAGCTCACCAACAACGGCAAATTTTGCAATGCACGCTGGGAGCCCGCTGAAACGCGGCCAAATCGGCACAGTGATATGCTGACCCGCAAGTCTCGCCACGGCTCCTCCCCACGCGGCCACTACCAGGTTGCTAATTGAATTCAATGCTTATCCGGTCTATCTAGTTCAGCATCCATACATCTCGCTGCAACCGTTTCGTCGAGGAAATTACGCGTTTAATCCGCGGAAACCCCAAGCCACGATAGCCACAGTTTCCAGTATTCGTGGTCTCCCGGCTTCCGGCTTCTGCTCTCCGCCGCTCGCCCATTCAGCGTCTCGCTGCCACCTCCCAACAAGTTGGCTTGCTACAAATATTATCGCCCTGCTCATCGACCGCAAGGTCCCTTTCATGTCGCCCACGACAGAGCTGTCGTAGCACTCCCTCGTCAGGATGAAGGCCACGCCGCTCATCATCAATTGGCACGAGCAAAACGCCCCCGTCTACTCAGCTCACTTTGAGCCCGGCGGCAAGGGTCGCCTCGCTACTGCTGGTGGTGATAACCACGTTCGCATCTGGAAAGTCGACACGCACGGCACCGATCGCAAGGTTGAATACCTTTCTACCCTCTCCAAGCATAACCAGGCCGTCAATGTCGTCCGCTGGGCGCCCAAAGGTACGTGACCAGTCCCAACTAGCCTGTTATTGTGTCTGCCAAACGGCGTCGCTGACCACATTCTTCTCTCCTCAGGCGAACTCCTTGCCTCGGCTGGCGACGACGGAAACGTCATTCTCTGGGTTCCCAGCGAGCTGACCCATTCGAATTTCGGCTCTGATGGCCTCGACGACAAAGAATCTTGGCGTGCAAAGCACATGTGCCGCTCAAGCGGTGCTGAAATCTACGACCTGGCATGGTCCCCCGATGCTGCCCACTTCATTATTGGCAGCATGGACAACATAGCTCGAATCTATAGTGCCACAACAGGTATGTAGACGCTCTCACACCCGAACAATCGTCTTCAACCGTCAATGCTAATGTCACGGCTTAGGAATCCTCGTCCGTCAAATAGCCGAACACAGCCATTACGTCCAAGGCGTCACATGGGACCCGCTGAACGAGTACATTGCCACGCAGTCGTCCGATCGATCAGTCCATATATATTCCCTCAAGACGAAAGATGGCCAATATACTCTCAGCCAAGACGACAAGCCCCCGCGGCTGGCCAGTCACATCAAGGCTGACCTACCACCGAGACGCATCTCCTCGAGCAGTCCAGCCCCTCCTGACTTTGGTCACCGAGCTCAGCTCTCCGTCGTCGATTCAAATACGTCAATCGGATCACCAGTTCCGTCGGCACCAGGGACACCGACCTCGTTCCCGCTGCCCATGAACCCGCCCAGCGTCGTTAGCCACAGCCGCCGATCCTCGTTTTCCTCTCGTCGATCTGCCTCACCCGCGCCCTCGCTGCCACTCCCCGCTGTCATGTCCATGGAAGCGTCCCCAAAGCCGCACCCCTCATCTTCATTTCTCGGACTTGGCATGAAGAATGCTAGCCTCTACGCAAACGAGACCTTGACTTCCTTCTTCCGTCGTCTCACTTTCACGCCCGATGGTAGCCTTCTGCTCACACCATCTGGCCAATATCAAAATCAACACCAGGCAGACAAGGATGCGAAGCCCACATATGACATAATAAATACTGTCTACATCTATACGAGAGGAGGCATTAACAAACCACCCGTTGCGCATCTCCCCGGTCATAAGAAGCCGTCCGTGGTCGTTCGATGCTCGCCTTTAATCTATACCCTGCGCACCTCCCCTCCACAGACCAAGCATATAACCATTGACACATCTTCTGCGGAAGAGGACATCCCGTCACTGCCGGAGCCTCTCTCACGACCAACCTCGCCTGCACCGGTTATGGAGCCGCCTCCGCCACCTGCTGTTGTTGCCGATGTTACTTCGACAGCAGCCAAGCCAACCAGCGTAGAAGCAAGCGCTGCTACTCCAGGCCCCAAGCCGGCCTTCTCGCTGCCATATAGAATGGTGTATGCTGTGGCCACCCAGGACTCTGTTTTGTTGTATGATACGCAGCAAAAGACGCCAATCTGTGTCGTTAGCAACCTGCATTGCGCGACCTTTACTGATCTCGCATGGTAATTAAGACTTTCGAACAACCGAGACTTCCAAGCTGACAACATCACAGGTCGAATGACGGACTCACGTTACTCGTCTCATCATCTGATGGATTCTGTTCCACCCTATCCTTTGCATCTGGAGAGTTGGGAGAAATCTACCAGGGCGAAGTCGGTCCGCCAGCCAAGAGCCAGGCCAGTGCAGCCGTTTCCAACCAACATACTCTTGCTACACCGACGACGACGTTTGCCCCTCCCTCGCCATTTTCTAGCGGCTCGCAACATCAGAACCGCAACTCGACTAGCTCATTCACGGCACCATCACCACCAGCTTCAGCGAGTGCCGCTGCAAAGAGGCCACCTTCGCCAGCAAGATCAAATTCGGCGTCATCTGTAGCAACTCAGTCGTCTTCAATACCTACAGGAGTGGTAAGCAACCCAACTCTCATAGCAGGCACAGTGCCTGCCGTCGCTGCCACAAATTCGGGCAAAGTCACCGGTGTTCCCATGACGACTCCACCAGAAACCCCCAGCAATACCGTAATTGGCAGCAAGAGAGATGCAACGGACAGCGAGAAAGAGGAGAGAAAAGAGCCCAAAAAGAGAAGAATTGCACCAACACCAGTAGAGTCAAAGGGTCCATAAGGAGAACTGATCAGAACGAAAAGCAATTGCGCGCAAGAGCCTGGAGGCTCGTCAGCTGTGGGCATAGACGACATTGTTTTATTACTGGCGTTTCAGGAGGCTGTATTCTAGTGGACAAGATTATTAGGGTTGATCTTTGTCGGTACAACTATACTTCTGTTGCTTGTCTGTCGCCACAATCTGACGGCTGCGCTTGTGCAACATGTGGGTTGGCAAAGCAGACAAAGTATTTTGCAAAAGTCCTTGGTTATGGGGCCTGCGAATGTCACATTGAGTTGAAGACTTTACCTGGCTTGGTGCGATCTGCACGGAAATTGAGATGGCACATACATTAAATAGTCAATTGTCCAAAATCAACATGTTTACATTGCTGCACGCAATTTCTATTGATTAGTATTATGTTTCGGTGGAAAAACAGCATGGGGCGTTCCTCGGCTAGATAAGCCATAGAACGGCACAATATTAAAAACAATTGACGGGCCCGATCTATAGTCTCAATCCCACGCCGTTTCTTACAGCAGCGGAAGAGTTGTTTTTGCTACTTGGGATTGTTTAACATGGCCTGTCTAGCTAATAATTCAGACGGAGCCGACCAGCACACTGCGTCATCGGCACAGTCAGGCCCGCCATGGCGCTCGGCAATGGAATTCAAAGAGAGGAATATTTTCGAACGACTGAGCATTTCGATGCACATGATCAAATAAATGCATTCATTGCTAAAGTTGACTGCCGTTCATGCTAGTTTGCGACCACACTCGGCAGGCACACACCGGTTACCCATTAGGCTAATAGCCTTTGCCATTTGCACCAAGTCGCCTTCTTAACAGGTCAGGAACTTGACGCCTCTGTCTGTAATAAACAGAGCAACAGTATCCTTTTTTCCCATCAGCCGCCTGCTAAATGGACCATCTCCAAGAAAAATTGAGTCATCTTTCTCCGACTTTGGCCCCAGTCGGACAAATCACACTCGCTGCAATTGCCAGGTTTATTTTGGGCATCACTGATGCGTTGTGCTTGGTCACCGAATGCCCGGATGGTAGCAGCCGGCCCAAGGAATAAGACGCCGGCGGCTGGTTGCGAATGTCAACTACCCACAAATTCAAGGGCCTTGTTGAAGGCGAAGACCGATGTCGCTCTTATACTAGAGCAATACATCTTTTCCCCTTGTCCGACTGATTTTCCATCTTGTTCTTCTTAATATCTCTGCATAAAATATATTGGATTCCCATGCTATTATTACAGCCGGCGCTGCGAATATAGCAGCCTTTCTCACGCCACAATGGGTCTCCCGAACGAGAGCCCGGCCGACGGCGGCGCCACCGCCGACCGCCGGCCCCTCACACCTCGCGCACCGTCACCCACCCGTCTGCCATCCGAAAAATCATTCAACAACGACAACGCGGACGCCGCATGGGTGCAGGCGCCCGCGACCGAAGCCGCCGCCGCCGACGCGCAGCAGGCGGCGTGCTCCTTGGCGCTCTCGCGGACCGTATCCGCGCCGTACACCGTCTTCTCGCGTCGGGCGCGCGTCGGCATCACCGTCATGGTGTCGCTCGCGAGCATGGTGTCGCCCATGACGTCCAACATTTACTTTCCGGCGCTCGGCTCCGTCGCGCGGGACCTCGGCGTCTCTCTGGGCCTCATCAACCTGTCGCTGACGACGTACATGATCTTCCAGGGCGTGGCGCCGACGCTGCTGGGCGATTTCGGCGACAAGGCCGGCCGGCGGCCGGCGTACGCGCTGTCCTTCCTCGTCTTTCTCGGCGCCAACGTCGGGCTCGCGCTGCAGCGCGACTACGCCGCGCTCATGGTCCTCCGCTGCGCTTGGCGGCCGGCAGCAGCGGCACGCTGGCGCTGGGCTACGGCGTCGTCGCGGACCTGGCGCCGCGGTCCACGCGCGGCAAGTACATGGGCTACCTGGGCGCCGCCATCAACGTCGGGCCCACGCTGGGGCCGTTTCTCGGCGGCGTGCTCTCGCAGACGCTGGGCTGGCCGTCCATCTTTTGGTTCCTCGCCATCTTTGTCACGGTGTTTCTGGTTCCTTGGGTGCTCTTCGCGCCCGAGACGGGCCGCAACGTCGTCGGCAACGGGTCCTACGCCGCGCAGACATGGAACCGCCCGCTGGTGTCCTGCTCCAGGGACCGTCGGCCAAGGGAGGAGATGCCGGCGTCGCAGAGGCCCAAGCTCTCCGTTCCGAACCCGCTCGGCACCCTCACCATGGTGTTTGAAAAGGAAATGGGCTCGATTCTGCTGATTGCGGCCGTGATTTACCTGAGCTTCATCCTGGTTGCCGCCACAATGGGAACGCTTCTTAAAGAGATCTACTATTACGATGATTTGCAGGTTGGGCTTTGCTACCTCCCCTACGGACTGGGCTGCTGCGTCACGTCAGTTGGGCAGGGCTACGCGCAAAACTGGAACTATCGCAGGATTGCTAAAAAGGTGGGATTCGACCTCAAGTCTAAAGAGAATGGTGACAAATTTCCCATCGAAAGGGCCAGACTGCAGCTCATCTATCCGTCCATGGTGGTTGGTGCGGCAGCGTTGATAGGATACGGATGGGCGCTGCAAATGGAAACATCGGTGGCGGTGCCGCTAGTCATGGTCTTCATCATCGGGATGATGATACCGACATCGCTCAACATGATTACAACCCTCATGGTTGACCTCTTTCCTGAGGCGCCCGCCAGCGCGGCAGCTGCCAATAACTTGGTGCGCTGTCTGTTTGGCGCAGCAGCGACCGCTGTCATTGACTACATGCTCAAGGGCATGGGACGAGGGTGGTGCTTTACATTTTTAGCCCTTCTCATGTTTGCTTGCGTGCCCTGGATTCTGTATATCGAGAAGGTCGGGCCTCGTTGGCGTGCAGAGAAACGCCAGCGGCAAGAGCAGAGAAAGCTGAACGAGTCGTTGTAGAAGATTTGAGACCATTGCAAGGTGCAGGAAGAACATCATCTCGGCATATTGCATATTTTGCATATAGACGCATTAGTAGACATGGATATGGACAAGAATCAGAATGAATTCCTTATAAGGCCGGAATAGCGTGCTCCACGGCCTCTCTTTGAGCCTCCCACATCAACCAGTCTGAGCGTGTTGTTCTAAAACCAATTAGCATTTCGTATAATGCGGTGTTTCCTGGAAAGAATGACGTACGGCAAAAGACCCATCCCATTTATTTTCCAGATACCCACACCCAGCGCGGCAAGCTGCATAACCACATACACAAACTTAGTCTGAAGAATCTTGCCAGAGTTGGTCTCAGTCTGAAAGCGCTCAAAGGCCTGGTTGGTATTGGCAAGGCCCATGATCGGGTTCTTGAAGGCCATGAAGACCATCATGATGCTGAATATTTGTAGCGAGTTGCCGGACATGTACATCATGATCAGCGTCATGGGCAGAGACTTGACAGGCGCTAGCGCAACCTCCCAAGCCTTCTTCAGCTTGAGGGTGTCCATCTCATCGTGTGTCGGGGGCTTTCGCGGCGCAGCCTTGGAATCCTTTTGCTTCTACCGTTATCGTGTCGGATTAGCACGCATTTTCAACGCTGTATGCGCGATAGATGGCTGCCAGTCTGGGGCGGGAGCGCGTACCTTGTTGCCACCAGAACCAGCGAAGCCTGGCGGGTCAACGATGCCCGGCGCCTTGGACTTTGCGGCTGGGGGCGACTGCAGCTGCTGGACCCATTGAGGGACGGTAGAGGCGGTCGAGGTCATGTTGATAATGATGCGCGAGCTATGATGGGCGCAACTTGCAGTGTCGCGAGATGAAGTGAACGTCGTAGGCAAGATCGCGGCCGTCCCCGTGGCTGGCACAGTGTGGCCCGGCCCACAGCTTAGCTGAGCAACTGAGCAACCGCCGCTTGCAACCGACCGGTGCGCTGCTAATAAAAACGGTTCGGTCGCGAGCCTTATCGATTACCGGTACTCCTTGATCGATCCCCTTTTCCAAAGCCAAACGAGCCATGACGAGAGGGTGCAGCTGCTGCAATCCAACAGATTTCCCGACACCTTCGAATACGTCCTCGCCCCGCGAATTCCATCAAGCGAGCGATATTATAGTCAACAAGAGGATCCGAATCGGGCAGCCGCCATCTCCGCGCCGTCATCACCCCTCAGTTCCGGGACCCCTCCTAAGTCCACACTGCAGCGAGGCGCCAGCTAATTGCACTAAAAGCGACACTCTTTTGGTGAGGGGGACCTTGATCATTGCCGCCTGATTGATTCCCCAGCGCCCACCACGGAAGACGTGCTCCCGGGACTGGCACACCATCAGCCTCTTGTCGCGTGACAGCTGTTCTTCCTCGCATACCGCCCTTTGCACGCGCGGGGTTATAGATACCAGTTGCCCATCATGTCCTCCAAAAAGGATGGCGCTGGCGACTCCAAGCTGTTTGCTCGAGTAAGCCTATATTCTCCCTGCCCTCTCTCGTCACATATCCATCATTTGCCCGACTTTGTTTCGATACTTGCTTGTAATAAAGCATCCCGCGTTTGCACACTCTCCTTTTGCCATCCTTCACACGCCGTCTTTGGAGCATGTAGGCCGCCGTGCAAGGCTCTGCACCAACAGCGAAGACCATGGCCTTATTTCTGTATTACAATCCGCCGGTGATGCTCGAGAAGCTAAGAAGTCGACAGGGCAAAGTTGCGGAGCTCCGCCTCGAGCTCAACGGTGGAGGAAAAAAGGATAAGAATTTCTCCATGAAGAAGATCGCCCTGAAGCGAATAGTTGCCAACATGACCATGAGCAACAATGACATGGTTGCGCTGTTCCCCGATGTCATTGCGTGCATGAATCTTCCGAGCCTAGAGATCAAGAAAATGTTGGTTCTCGGATCCGAATCGATGTATACTTTAACTAACAGGGGACAGGTGCTTCCTCTATCTGGTCAATTATGCTCGTGTACGGCCAGAAATTGCTGTAAAAGCAATCCCGGTATTGGAGCTTGTGAGTCTGCTTGTCCTGCACGTGGCGACTATCAGGACTGACATATCTGTATCTAGGATATGGAAGATAGTAATCCATTGGTGCGCGCTCTCGCCCTGCGAACCATGTCTTATATACACGTGCGGGAATATGTCCAAGCCGCTGTGCCGATTGTAAAGAACATGCTGCGAGACGCGGACCCCTACGTACGCAAGACCGCCGCCTTTTCCGTTGCCAAATTATACGACCACGATCAAAGTGTGGTTGAAGGATCTGACCTCATTGAGCGACTCAACTCTCTGCTGCGAGACGATAACCCGACTGTGGTGGCAAGCGCACTGGCTGCGCTTATGGATATTTGGGAAAGAAGTGATGCTATCAAACTCACAATCGACTATAGCAACGCTTCTAAGATGGTTGCAATCCTGCCTGATTGTTCCGAGTATGCTTCTTGTTGCCGACGCGCTAACCATTATATGCTGACTTTTGCTACAGATGGGGCCAAACCTACATTTTAGAAGCACTTATGTCGTATGTGCCACAAGATTGCGGTGAGGCGTCGCTTCTAGCTGAGCGCATCGCTCCACGGCTATCACATTCCAACTCGTCGGTTGTCTTGACCTGCATTCGAGTTATTCTCTACCTCTTGAACTACATTGCCGACGAGAAGCAAATTTCCGCACTCTGCCGCAAACTGTCACCACCGCTGGTGACATTGCTTGCAAAAGGACCCGAGGTGCAATATCTTGCGCTGCGGAATGCGCTTCTTATCCTGCAGAGACGACCCGAAGTCCTCAAGAATGATATTCGAGTCTTTTTTTGCAAATACAACGACCCAATTTACGTCAAAGTCACGAAGCTGGAACTTATCTTTATGCTTGCCAACGAGCACAATATTGACGAAGTCTTGACGGAGCTCCGAGAATATGCCACGGAAATTGATGTACACTTTGTGCGAAAAGCTGTACGAGCCATTGGAAAGCTGGCCATTAAGATTGAGCCTGCTGCTCCCAGGTGTATTAATTTGCTTCTGGAGCTCGTGGCTACCAAGGTCACATATATTGTCCAAGAAGCGACAGTCGTCATTCGAAACATTTTCCGCCGATACCCCAACCAGTACGAATCTATTATTAGTACACTGTGCGAGCATCTGGACTCTCTCGACGAGCCAGAAGCAAAGGCAGCCATGGTATGGGTCATTGGCGAATATGCCGATCGCATTGAGAACAGTGACGCTTTACTAGACGACTTTTTATACGCATTCAAAGAGGAGCCCGTCGAGGTGCAGTTGGCGCTACTGACGGCCACTGTGAAACTGTTTATCCAGAGACCGACGCGAGGACAGGAGCTTGTTCCCAAGGTACTTAAATGGGCGACCGAGGAAACAGACAATCCTGATTTACGAGACCGGGCATACATGTACTGGCGACTGTTGTCGACCGATGTGAGCCTGGCGAAACAAATTGTGATGGGCGAGAAACCTCCCATTACAGCTGAGTCGGAGCAACTGGAAGCGACGATACTCGAGGAAATGTGTCTCAACGTGGGCACGCTGGCAACGGTCTATCTGAAGCCTGTGCAAACAGTATTCCGATCAGCGCGAGTCCGAAAGCTGCCAGACTCTCCAGCCCTACAAAAGCAGAATCTGCCGACGGACATTGATACCAATAAGACGATTAGCATGTTTGGCCGTGGTGGGCAGCCGACGGATATCGACCTGAGAAGTCGCGCGGCTGCTGGTGCCAACGGTCACCAGCAGGCCATCAACGACGCGGATGCATACTTTAACAGCGTCGCGCCGCAGCAAATGGCAGCGCTGCGAATGGATGGGAGCGACGATTTGTTTGACGGTGGCAATGTGACGGGCTACGTGGTAAATGCTCATGCACCGCAGGCTGTTATGCAGCCGACGCAGGGAGGTGGGAGCAACGGCGACTTGCTAATGCTTTGAAGGGGCAGACTTTGTAATAAGACTCTGGTTGGCAGTATGCAAGTCTACTGTGAAGATGATGGAAATAGAAAATTGATAATCACGCGCCCGATCTACTTTGAATAGTGACTGACTGATAAGATGGGGGTGAAGCGCATGTTTGAGAGGACAGGAGATTGCATCAATATCGTATGCACTTGACTAATATCTGTTCACACCATCATCGACAGAGGCGCTCTCGGTGGCTGTATAGTGTGATAGTTTACAGCCCGAGGCGGTGGAGATCGGCGCGGTGGCTCACAAGTCAGCTGGCCACCACCCAATTTGGTAGCAGAAGAATGGGACTATATGAACGACCAGCAAGCGCCATTGTAGACGGGCGTTCTTCTTTCAGCTTGGCATGTAATGCCATCGTCATGAACGGTATTACTGAGGGCAGCTTGCGGCGCCAAGTCGCCAGCCAAGTCTGGGCCTTGAGGGTTCAGCAGGATGGCCAAGCATACACCAAGGGATTTAACATGTCATGGCAAGTAGTCAGCAAGTCAGGTCGGGCGTCTGGGCTGCTGCGAGATGCCGAGACGTGCGCTGCCGGCTGTTGTTGTTGTTGCTGATGCTGAATGCAAGGAGATGTAAATGTTATGCGAGGCGGTGCATGCGGGCATGTCCTGTCGCGGCATATGGTGAGCTTTTGTGGTGTAACTGAGTTGATGATTAGTGTGAGGGTTGAGTTGCTCCTTCATTTCTTTACAACACTTTCTAAAACTACTCATCTTTGGAGTAGATGACTCGGCTAGTACGGAAGGGTGCTCACGCGAGGGAGGCGAATTCGATGGCCGCGTGTGGCCGGCAAGTTGGCACCAGAACAAGACGGGGTTCATGGGCGCCGGCCGGAATGGGACTCCACTATTTACACTGTACAGCGGTAGCAAGAACCCGACAATGGCCGCTGGCGGTTCTGAGAAGCATAGCGACACGCATGTGGCAAAACTATACGGATATGAGAATTGATAATGACCATACTATCTCTGAAGCCACCGGGACATTCCGCTAAACAGATGGCTTCAATTCAGTGTATTGGACGATGTCCAGCACGCTTGACGATGCGACGATCTGGCACACACGGCCGGAGGAAACACAGCTCAATTGATTTGATAATTCAGAGTAAAAATCTTGCGGTCTCGGATAAAAGGGCCGGTTGGATGGCCGCGGAAACGTCGATGCTTCGAGAGGACAAATACCGGTGTGCAGGCCGCTGGACTTTAGTGGACTCGAGGTGATTCCGTGCAGCATTGTATGGGGATTTTGGTGGTGATTTGCTCTAAATAACCTTGGACCCACTGTAATCAGCGCCTGGCCTGTGACGCCGCTGCAGCCGATCTCTCGTTCCGGCCTCTTACCAGGTCGTAAATTGTAATGATGAGATAATGGTAATAATACCAGGATTTATGAATCGTCGTCAATTGCGGGAGTCTGGTATCAGCTGTAGTTACTGGTGTTTTTCCTGTTCTAGGAAGGTTATTCGACCGCTAAACAGACTCAATCAGCTCTTGCACCTCCGTAGTAACGTGGCTTACTTGTCTGCACAGCACTGACTCTGGCTTCCTCAAAATCTTTTCCGATTGCCTGCTTGTCCTCAATTATTCGCTCCTTCCATCTTTCTCTGCTCTTTCTTCCCTTGTCCTCTGAGCACTTGAATGACTACCTCACCCGCCACCAATTTCGTTCAACCCGTTGAATTCATTTCCGTGAGTTTATCCGATCATTTCCTCCTCTCCGTTGCCGATCCTTGTAGGTATTTATCACGCTTGCTGGCTGGCCAAGTGCCCACTGTAGCCGCATTCTCATTGTCTCCACCTCGCTTGGTCAAACCGTCCTGCAACTTGCTCCCAACCAAGGTTGCTTTTCGCATCCTCAACAAGCATCGACAAGACAGACCGTTCTCGAATCTGTTTCTTCCAATTTCCCTCCCACTCACGAGCCGGATACGCCCGCGAATGACGACCGTCAGCCTCTGATTGCAACTCTATATCTTGGTCCTTCCCCCCCCTATCAGTCACATCTGCCACCTTACCCCAGCATCGTGGACCGCCGCACCGATCTGTCCTAGCCTGCCATTCATCATGTCTGCCGCCGCCGCCGCTGCGGAGACGGCCTCGACAAAGGCCACCAATGCGCTTGCACCGAATGCCGATGCCATTGCCCGCTTGACCGAGTCGGTGCCTCTGGAGAGCATTCGCCGCTCTACTAAAGCCACGAGTTCCGCGCACAACGTCGCCCCCGCCGATGGCCCAGCTCCTGACGCTATTGACACCACGGACACGACCAAGCCAGCCTCGTCCGCTTCTGCGCCTCAAGTGCCCGCTAAGTCGGTGAACCCCATAGAACAAGGCCCCGAGACGCCTGCAAAGGAGGCCGACGACGCCATCGGCCCTGCCCAGGAGCACATTCACTCTGGCGCTTCAACAGAGCCTGGTGCTCCCCCTGTCTGCAATATTACTCTGCTCTTGACGTCTGGCAGCCGCCACCCCTACAAAATCGATGCCAAGTACCTGTCCAGAAGAAACGTGGCTATGCCTGAAGAGACCGAGAACGGCCTTGCAGATCCATTCAGCATCAGTATATATACTCTCAAAGAGCTAATACTGCGAGAATGGCGCAGTGATTGGGAGGCCAAGCCTGCTAGTCCCAGTAGCATACGTCTCATTCACTTTGGAAAATTGTTGGATGACAAGGAGCCACTCAGGAGTATGTACCAAATGACGAGCAAGCTCATCACCCTAGACCAACTAAGCTAATGATTTGCAGAATATCAATTCAGCTCTGAAGCCCCCAATGTGGTGCACATGAGCATCCGGCCCCAAGATCTGGATGAGGAGGAGACCAAGACCGGGGGGAAGAGTCTTGGTGCTGGTAGTGGCGACGGTCAACGCTCAAGATCCGGAGGCTCGTGCTGTGTTATTCTTTAAACATATCAACAGCTTCCGGTTGACGAGGACAGCACCGGCTACACCTACCACAAAACCCAACACTTCGCCGCCAGTGCTATAACAGCGCACCGTATCCATGTACTGATATACCGTGATGGTATTCTTAAATTGCAGGAGCGCGGCACCGCGACCAAGAAGTAAAGAGGCTACAAGAGCCACGGCACACCAAAGACGGCTTCGACGACTTTCATTATCACTTTTGGGCATAAATACATACAACTCGCGACATTCCTTTTTACATACACATTTTGGACATTCATATACGCCGCTTATATCGAAGCGACTGGGAGCCATCTCAATCGCTCGCAAGACTTGGGAATTTGGGAGACTCGAATTTGGTATTTTTATTGCTATTCCAGTTTTGTTTGATTCATTCCCAGCGTTGCTTTTTTACGAGCCCTCTTATGCGTTGACCGCTTTGTACATTTTCTTGTATTTTTCTCGCCTTCTGCCAACCTGCACATGGCAGGGCTGCTTGACTTGGCAAGGTACATACGCTCTGGAAAGGAACTCATCAGGTACCACTCTGTTCAGACTACCTGCGCCGAGAATTACTATAGTGTTGGTATCCAGCGTCAAAGTTAAAAAGCGTTGGTCCAAGACCATTTATTAGCGTTTGTCAGGCATGCATGGTGATGTAGTCAGTTGCCATGATAGCAACGAGTAGTTGTGTGCTGTAAGCAGTTGCTATCATTGTGCCAACGAGTAGTTGTGTGTGTTATACATGTAACACTGACTTAGGCCAGCTGCCGCAGCCAAATTTATCCCTTTGCAGCTCGAATCTAATTACCGTTTCCCCATCCCTCAGACCTTGCACTTCTTCTCCATTTCCTCGTGGAAGCCAGCGACTCCTCTCGACTCGTCGCCGGTAAATACGTCCTCCCACGTAATGGTATCCTCCCTGCCGCGCAGGATATCCTCATGCACGCTGGCGAGGCCGCTCCCCAGCACGACGGGCCGCCACGCGCCGTCGCGCACAATCTTGAGCTCCATGCCGCGGCGGATAGGCTCGCCCATGCCAAACGTGCGCTTGAGCGACTCCATCCGGAGAGCCTCCTGCGTGGCCTCCCAGTTCCTGAGGCGGGCCTCGAGGGGGTGCGCAGACGTGGCCTGCGCCGTGTGCGCGTCAAAGGCGGACGGGCCGACGCCGTGGCGCAGCGTGTCGTGGAGGCCCGGCGCCGAGGGCGCAGACGTGGAGGAGCCGGCGGCGGCGGCAGCGTGAGTGTGGGAGTAGCTGCTGGCAGCTTGGTTGCTGGGGATGAAGCGCATCGACTTTGGACAGGGTGCGGGTTAGCGTAGTGAACCGGATGACAGAGAGGACGCGGTGGGTGCGGTTGGGAGAAGAGTGATGGGAAAATAATGTATGGGCAGCGGTGCGGCGGAAGGGGGGGGGGGCGGTTTCGTGAGGCAAAGGAGCTTACCATCGTGAGGGAGCTCTTGGGGGTTGTTGTTGTGTAGAGTGGGTTTTGTGGCTTCGCTGTGATTTGGGATGGAGGAGGGTAGGTGTTTGGTCGTTTCGTGATGGGCGGCGCAGAACGTTGGGTTGATTGATGATGCAAGCTCACGGCTTGCCTGGGTTACCAGGGAGCTTCTTGAGATCGGACAGGCTGCCAGCGAGATTCGCGTTCCAAGGTTGGACTGGCCAATGATGGGGCTGGAAGCAGACCCACACTCTTTACCGACCACAAGTTGTACGGGTAACTGGAGAAACATTTGGAAGCTTATTCTAATTGAAATAGAATAAGGAGATGAACATGATGAAGAAGGAAGAGAAAAAGTTGTCATGTTTCTGATGGATTGACACTGGTCTTTTGTTGCTAGCGAGATCCTGACCTGCGATGCCTGCGGTTCTGGTTATCACTGTCTGTCCACCAAGTGGAACCAACAGCAGCCGATTTGTTGGGTAGAGTAGATGACTAGAAGCGCCCATTCCAAAAGTTTCGCCCTTCTTTTTGTAGAACAGTTAAAAATGGTTTACCTCTTGGGAGAATGAGACTAAATTAGAAACAAATGAAAAAACATTCAAGAAATCTGGCTTCGGGTGGGCGCTGTCGTTGGATGACAGCTCGTCTGCTAGCGCCATTCATTCAACACGCCGACTTGGGGTCGCACGAGACAGGTTATTTAGGTACCTGCTGATCAACGAACGACGAATAGAGGACAAAGGCACAAAATGGGGGAGGATGGGAGAACACTTGTCACCATTTCAATCTTCTGAAGCAAAATAGTTAACACGACAGTTGACTGATTTGGTACGCTAAATCAACACCGAAAAACCCGGTATGACGCCGATATCGCGCCAGAAGTCAATCCACTCCCTCGGCTAGCGACCAACATCTCAACCTCGGACTGACAATTACAGCACCAATCTGCCCGCTGATCAATTCAGAGGCGTCCAATTCACTCGCCATGAAGCCCCCACTCTCGCGGCTGCCCATTGTCCGCATCGCAAAGGGCACCTTTTACCGGCACCACCCCAACGCGCTGTCGGAGCACCCCAACCCGCCCTTCTTCAGCGACCTCGTCTTTGAGCTGCCGTCGAGCGCCGCCCCGCCGCAGCAGCACTGGTGCGTCGTCGGCGCCTCCCTCTCCGGCAAGACGACGCTCCTGCAGGCCCTCCGCGGCCGCTTCCTCTGCGACCCGCCGACGGCGCGCTCCTACCCCTACCTGTCCTCGGACGCCGTCGCGTCGACGCGCCTCCGGAACCCTGTCCGGGCCCTCCAGTACGTGGGCTTTGACGCGGACGGGGCCGGCCTCGCCGGGTCCGCGGCCGCGGCCGCCGCC